>JAQIWR010000018.1:0-43653 GCA_034695945.1 Glomeris hexasticha
AACTCATTCTTGAAAACTCCAACTACTGTCGTCATACGAAAGGATTCCGCTCCGAAGCCTGATGATCCTCCTTGCACAAGCAATTTCATGGTAAAAAAAATAAGTGGCAGGATTTCTAAATGTCAAGGGTGCAGAGGCAGCATCTTAACTGCACCTGCAGGAATGACATCGATATACGATACCACATACTGTTTGGGACGCTTTGAAGTATACTGGTTTAGGGAGCCAAATTACAAGACCTGGCAAATTACAAGAGGCAATCGTCATTACCATTTGTCTGAAGTCTGCATTTATGGCAAAGAAGGTGCCATTGTTTGCAGTGATGCTGACAAAAACCTAAAATCCCTTGTCATCAATCGATTTAAATCCAGGAGCTTAGAACTTTGAGTTTAGAATATTATGAGCATAGTTGGAGAGATGCTGCAGAATAGTTTCATCATAGAATAATTTTATCCCATATTAATTTTGTAAGCTCCACCCATTTAAAACAAATCTGGACATATTTGGATAGAAGAATGGTTTGTGATAGAAAAATATTTCCTCTGGAATTGCTTTGCCGCATAGTTTTGTAACTGCTCACACTAAAGGACAGATTCTATTAGAATTTTTGCAGAAGGCCCATATACATGGAGCAAATTATCATTTATTTGATTGCAGTTTAATATCACTTTCATTGTACTAGGTCCCACATCAGTATCTGTATTAAGTTGTTGTATACCACTGTGACATACAGCATGTTGCAAATGCTGAAACTTATCAGTAATGAAATAACTACTTGTACATGACTAAAAGAATAATTTGGTACAGCAATTCCGTCTCAAACTAATTCTGTGACAAAGTATTTACAATATGAAACTAGAGCTGATAAAGTTATTCTGTGATGAATCTATTTTGTGTGTAACTCCAAAAAATGAACATTAAATCGAAGAAATGCGATGAATACGGAATGGAGAAAAACAAGAACTAGCTTGATAGACTGTAGTCTGATAGGGTCTCTGTGATAGTAGCCCATACATTATTTGATGTGTTACATTGTGTTCAATATCATTATATATAGGCAATGAATATTAAGTTAATGTTGCAGTGCGTTTATCAAAGTCTACAATATTTAATTTTGTTGGTTTTGAAAATGAAAGTTAATCATAGGGTATAGTTTAGGCTACTTTTAGTTAGGTCGTTTTACTTAGATTTAACTAGGTTACTTGAAATGTCACAGATTAGCATTTCTCATGACAAGTAGCCTAGCTAAATCACTAACCATACCTAACCAAAACTGGTCTAATCTACCCTTTGATACACTACAGTTAACTATAATGTTAAGAAAATACCGTAATTATTTCTGTTATAAGTTGTATGCGTTATGTTTAATTGATGTTATATAATATATGCTCTTTGCATACTTTGTGTTGTATACTTATGCTGTGAATTGGAGGCACCTGTACCTTACTTGGAAATATGATGGTAATACATTGTATATTTTATTATGTTCAATTAATATTATATAGCTCGATACATGCTTTATGAACGTTATTTTGAACCAATTTGATCTGTATTGGAAAAGTTACTTTATTTGTGTTGCATATGTTATACATTTTTATATGATTTAGTTAACTATATGCTATTTGCATATGCTGTTCGTGTTGCCAACAGTTCATAAAAATAAATCTGATATCCTTAGTACAAGTCTTTACAGTACGTGATTACTAATACATAAAAAAGTGTCAATTGAAGTGCAGATATGATCTAAATATGCAAAAATGTTTACTATCTGTAACAAAAAATACCTGTTTTTAAAAAAATAACTGCAGTTTTGTGCCATAAAACGGTGAAAATCCACCATTTTATGGCACAAAACAGCAGTTATTTTTTAAGAACTGAGGTATTTTTTGTTAGGGAATTATAGCGCAACAGGAAAAATCAAGAAATGTTACAGAATTTACAAAAATCAAGAAATGTTACAGAATTTACAAGTGGCACAAAATATCAGGTAATTATGGAAAACAGAAAATAACATGTACATTTATTACACATTTATACACATTTTCTTTACACAATATGAAGAAAGGTCGGAAATGCCACCGTTTTTCACATACGGTTCGATGATTTTTGAGTTGCGGTAGCTGTTTTAACTACCGCTCCCACTTCCGAAAATGTGCAGGTCGATCGGAGCGCAACCCCGCCACCAATGCGGAGCATGACGTTAAAAACGGCGTCGGTTGATCGAGGGCACACTCCTGGTTTTCGGAGAAGAACGCTGTGCGACCGACCCGGGTTTTTGCTACCCCATGGGGTACCCTTGCAGGGTACCCCCACCCCGCGTTTTCCACCGACCCAACGTTCGATTTGAAACGGTTGACGGCGCTTTCGCCTTCGGACGTTTGCGTCGAAAACTAACAAAGCGCCCTTTAAATTCGACATAAAATGTCCCAAAAAAAACATTAAAAAGCGCCGAAATCGTTGGCCTATGACGTAACATGGCAGGTTGGCAGCTGTTAAATTATCGATAAGGTTCGGTATACGAGGGGGGAAAAGGGTAGACAAGAGCAAGGTTATCGCGGTCATCGTGTTTTCAGTCCAACCGTTTGTTGCGCCATTCACTTTCTTTCATGAACGGAATAGGAAAATAACTATGAAAAAAGCATATACAAAACACAATGGCAAAAGCTGGGAGAAAAAATAAGGTTGCGTCATTTCGGCAAAATCATTCAAAGAAAGCGAAAAAGTAAGGGAATCTACGAAATCGTGATGAAAACTCCTTGGGTGAAACAGCGCCGCCATTTTGATTTGCTCCTGACCATTCATTCACAAACAATTCACAATAAAAAATATTCCCATATTGAATAAAATATCGAAAACTTCCCCGTAATAAGTGTATTGGACAATTTGACTTATGTTCCAATGATTTAGAAGTGCAAGACAAAAGAAAGCCTCTTTGCTATATATGCAGGTTATTGTTTAAAAAGGATGACCTTGCAGAACAGAATATTAGAGGTTGCATGGTAAAAATAAAAAAAATAAAAACACAACTAAAGGTTCATGTGACTTATTCATGAAGCACCTGTGTGAACGATATTGCTCACATGGTGATGAAAATCTTGTAGCTTGGTACTAGCACATTGACCTTTTTGGCTAAACAATGTCGGATCTTTTCAAGTTGAAAAACTTAAAGTAACAAATTGAAAAACAAAGCAAACATACGTACATATGTACAAGCAAGCAAACACACAAACACAAAAATGAACGACTTGACCTAGTCAATACTAACCCCGATTGCTCTACAATTAGGCTATCTAAATGAAGGAAATGAGGAACAAGTGGAAGATGTGAATGTAAAAAAAGACCGTTAACATGAACCAAATATAAATACAGTATCAACAATTTTATTACTTTGATCCCAATTTACTCTATACTAACCTAATCAAATATTTAAAGTTAGATCTTAATTCAGTTCCCAATTGCAAATCATCCAATTCAGTCTTTCTATATACCCCAAATTAAATTAAACACAATCAGGTTTGCTTATTCTCAATGAGAGAATTGGAGATGCGGCACTAAGATGGCCGCCGCGTGACGTCACCGCACCATGATCACGTTATTAGCGACAGAAATCGCTCATTCACCAGACCTCATTAGATAACGAAGCAACAACGTAACTATGGGTTTAAAATAAGAGACTTCCTGTTCGGACTCCATCTGCATTTCTTGTTTTTTCATTTAGTTTCATAATTTATTTCCAAATTAGTATTGATGACTGAATACGGTGATCACAATTTTCATCGATACCAATGTAGTGCATTCAATTCCCATAGACACTTTCCCACGAGCATTATAAATTATAATAATTGCCATGATAAAATCACAGCATCTGCAACCATTAAACATATTTTATTAACCCGTTCACTAAATCCTTCATTTTTGGGAAGAAAACATTTTCTCAACTTCCTGCATCGTTTTTTTTTTATTCCATTTTTCTTCTTATAAATTATTCCTTTGCATTTGAAATCCTATTTAGTTGTTGCAACCCAAAGACAGATGTTTCGTCAACAACATATAAGATTCAGATAACATCGTTCATAAATTACATAAATTAGCGGATCAAAAACATTTAAAAATTAGAACACGTAGGGTACATGATGATAGATTACGAAGTTCAAATTCCTCCAAGTCAACATATAGTTAATTTTTTATAGTCAACTATATAGTATAAATGTCGAAGGGAAATTTAGCTGTGAATGTTCACTTTTCTATAAACTTAAATACAAATATTCTGAAGGGGAAATTGGCAAAAAATAAGTTGCACTTGGATATTTTAGTAAAGCCATTAAATATGAAGTTTGCTCAATGTTTTTTATAGAAAATTATGGAATAATGGCTTTTCAAATGTGGGCCAATTGCCACAGCTTATCACCGTAATTATTTTGAAAGTGCATTTAATTATAGGCCCTATATAATAAGGGATGAAAATTTAAATACGTAATTAAGGTGCAAGTTGGAAGCAGGACGAAGAACTTTGACATGAAATGTGACCGCATTAAGTGTAAAAATGTTCAGCTCAGCATATATATGTCCACACTTAATAAAATAAAATTTCGGGTAATATTTATATACAGTACACATGAGCAGGGAGAAATGAAGCTTGCAATAAATCTTGAGATAACATCTTCCCAGAGTTATTATGTAGTTGCATGTGAAGCACACTGCCAGTTTAAATATCGTGCATTCAAGTTTAGTATAATGTATAGGAAAATTTAAGTTTAAAAAAAAATCACTGCGATAGAAGGTATAAGAGGAAAAAATGGCCGCAAAAATGTCAGACAATGGCGTTTCGGGGCCAACGAATTCAAAATGTCACGATGACGTTTTTAAAACGTTTGCAACATTTGCAAAGAGTTCACGGGCTGGTCTAGCTGATAGATTGCCTGAACCGTGCCTGACAATTTACACCGCATTAAATTAATATTGAGGTGATGATGATACAACAAGATGGAAAAAATCAGAATCATGACCTCCATTATCGCCCATTAAACCTGTAATGAGCAAAATTGCAGAACGCAATGTATGGTGCATGCATGACATCTATAATTCTGAATCACCCTGTACTTCAGTCAACTAGATTTGATTCAACCCAACTACAATACAAATTCTGGGTTGCAATTATCCCGACACTGATAATACTCATTTGCATAGGTTATGTGGTACACAATGTCGTTTAGTAGGGACATTTACTGCTAGGTGGCGTGCTTGTGCATCCAAATATATAGCAGTAAACTAAACGAATATATGAATTCGTAATTTAATCATGAATTTGTTTAGAAAAACCTATGAATTATTTAACTATATAATCAAAAATAAAACCAGATATTGTTACTAAAACATTATTTTGTGTATATAAAATCTAATTAATAATGCAAATAAATTACCAGTAAGCCTACTGCAGAAAACGTTAAAATAATATATAAATACTGTATGTATTATTGGGAATATTATTTCTTACATTTGAAGAAAAAACACATTAAGTTTTTGAACTATTAATTTATTGGCATGGTGCAACAAAGTAGGGTTTTTTTATTATTATTATTATCATCGTCTAATTAATATCAGCTGTATGAAAAACTTATCAGCTGTTTCTGAAATTGAATTCCGTAAATAATCTGACATTAACCTTATAACCTAGTGTCTTCTTTTGAAAAGTCTTCGAAAGACGACTGAAATGTTGCCGATATAAATTATTTGCCCCTTTTTCCACACTCGAATACTACAACGCAACATCCTTCTAAAATTTCAATTTACGACTTCATATCGCTATTTTGCGGTCACGAACACGTCGTAATTTTATATCTTATAGACTACACATTTGCAAAAAGTATCTTTCAATGTAACACATACACCTTGCAGCCTGTACATTGGAAATAATGAAGCAGCTACATAACAATAAACATTTTGCAAATGATAATTTCCACATTTTATATACATGGGCACGTGCTCCATTTTTAACACGTAATATGATATGCTTATAAATATTAAAACTACAAATTTCAATTGCACACAGGCAAAAAAATTAAATTACATAGTTATAAAAAAATGAAATGCAAAATCTTCCGGTCATTATAAAATATTTCCTCGATTTTTTGCCCCGTGTTTTTGGCCAATTTTAAAGTCCAACGCCCTCCGGAAAAAGACAGCAAAAAACTAAAAAGTACAAGGTATAAAATGTAGAGAATATACGAGAAAAGTCTACATTTACAGAATATATATACCATACTTGGCTGGATTAAAATATTTCAATATAAAAAACAAGTCAAGAGTTTTGTAAAAATAACCACTTTGAGGTTTTAACGCTCGGATGGAAAATTGATAAGTTACAAGAAAAAATAACATCAAACTTTGCAAATGGTTGTCATGTAAAGACAGAAATTTAAAAAAAAAGAAAAGAAGAGAAAACTTCTTCAAGATACATCGTAAGGAAGTAGGCGTGTCCCAGGAAAATGAGAGCAACTTGCTTCCTTTCCTACATCCTAAAAGCAACATTATTATTTTAAGTGATATCGCCTTAAGAAAACTTCAACATCTTTTATTATATTGAATAGAAACGACAGTATAACAGTTCAAAATAATTGTCATCGTAAAGCATGCGATTTCAAGAAAATTCTCCAACTTTCCATTTCCTGGAATTCACAATTTTCCCTCTTTTCCCACATTATAAAATGAGGAAGAAATTCATTACAAAAGTTTATACATTAATAAATCTCATGTACAAATTAAATTCCGCGTTTCTTTCCATTAAAAAAAAATAGAAACCATAAATTCGTACAGTTTATGCTTTTGCCAACTGAATTTATATTTCCAGAATAAATCCTTCGTTTAGAAATTAAGGAGCAAAATAAATCACGATATACACAGCAGGATGCATTTAGCAATTCAACGAATAAAATAGGTTACACGATATTGAATATATGGTACAAATATCAAAAAAGCAATTTTAAAAATTCACTTATATAGGAACAAGTCAGCTGTGCGCATGTTATACATGTAACAGCATTAAAGTTAAGTTAATTTATGTATTCAAAAATCCAGTTCCACATTAAACTACATTTGAAATTTAAATGTATACGTGGGATGAGATGTAATTTGTTCACTTTAAATAAAACCAAGTGCTGAAATCAATTTTATGCACATATTCAACAGGTAGATTTGCATTTAACTTTAAACGCCGGTAGATTTTAGAATGTAAATTGTATAACACAAAAGGTTTGCGTTAATTGAATTCTTACCTCTAAAATAAATTAGGGCCCATGTAACAATATGTAATATTATCTGGATGGCCATAAATGGGGAAAAAACAGAATACAATATACATGGGAAAGTTATATGACACACAAATTAGTTTTATGCTCGATGGTGTAGAAAATAATACGAAAATTGATTTTCTTTATAAAGAAAGTTTAATAGGTGGGCGGTCATTTTGTTTCGGTGCAAAATGCTATTACACATGACTGGAGATACCTACACACAAAAAAACTTCAAAAATGGATAAATGGATAGGTAGAGAGATAGGTATATGACAAGACATGGGCATCGACCCACACCTGTGAAACATCAAACTCATTTCGTGAGCGTGAAACATGAGACTTAAAATGAGAAAAGTTGCAAAACAGAATATGAGGAAAAAATAGCAATATGGCGGTGACAGCCTCCAATTCGTGCTTGCAAACACCATATAGGGTTTTATTATTTTATATATAGGCCTAATATACAGAATAATCCAGTGTAGCCATATAATGTGTATCATAATGTCATCACAAATAGTGTTATATCATTGAGAAATGCGAATTTATAGGGCATCGAAAATGAGAGGGAGAAAGCGTACGAAAATCGGGGGAATTAAATAAAAAAAATATGGTGAGAAACAAAAATGAGTTTGCAAAGTAAACACTTTTATTGTCCAGCAAGATCCCATTTCGCACGACCATCATGAAACCAAAGAAACAGTGAAAACTAGACCAACTTAATTCCTCATTTCCTATAAAATGTACAATTTGCCCATTCACGCCAAATTTCTCCATTTCTCACTCCCCTTTTTATTTCATCAAATATTCATCACGTATATAAAATTTATTCTCCATGACAATACGAGAGGTAAACTAATGATGAGTCTACATTGGCGTCCCCTGGTGGCACGAAAGTGCAATAACACGTGAAATAACGCGGAAGAGCAAAGGTTCTGGTTCAAAATGCATAAAATTTGGCAAAATATTGCTCTGACATACATAATTGCATTGAAAAAGTAGAAACAATAAATCCCAACTATCATTTTCCTGTGTTTGGAAACGTATTTTATAACTTCTTCAATTCAGATTTATTACATACTTAAATCACAGATTTGTTTTATGACTATAAAAAATATAGAAATCTTTGCACTTTGCAATTATATTTTATGCAAATCAAATAATGTGACATAAACTATTAAATTTTATGTGCAATAAAGTACATCATAATATATAGTATACCATATACCATAAATATTTCCTTGTTTTATATATTTGCATTATAACTGCATGAGACGAAAATTAAATAATAATTTGTATATTTTATTTATTTCATTGGTATAATATCTAACTTTTTGTTGCTATAGCAATAATATATATACAACACATGAGGTGGACATTGCATTACAATAATTACTATTATTACGTAAAGTAGTGGCCAAAATTTTTCACTGCATTTTATACCATTGCATGCAACTGAGAAACCATGTAGCCCTATCTAACTTGAAACATGTTCTCAAAAACAGAATCTAAAAACGAAAGTTGTGTTAATTTTTTAAAATAGCTATCTTAAAACATTGGCATTCACAACCTAAATCAATTTGCCATTTCCCACGACTTGTATAGATTTTCCCTGTTAAACTCCTTGTACAATATACGTGCCACCATAATGAAATACATTTTCCCTAGCAACTTTCAAACTTTTTTTTATTCCACACTTTGGGAATAAATGATAAAAACCAAAATAGTTGCATTTATTTATTTACCTTACCTATAAATACCATTTACGTTTGGGATATTAAAAATGCGGAATTTTAGCTGTGCAATTGAGCCACTAAAAAGTGGTCCATATATAATATATACACGTATTTACCAATGTGTCCACCCCTTAAAACGCTTTTGAATTTCAAAATCGGGTCGACAATCCATCATATAATACGTAAGACAACTTCCGTTCAATGTTCTCCACCTTATTATTTAACCGGACTGTAAACTAAATCGTCACGTTTAATAATTTCATAATTTCATTGTCTGCAGGCCTATAATAAACATGAGCTTGAAAAACATCTAGCTGTCTCATCGCCTTTTCAATTTCAAATCTCCATTATATATATACCCCTATGTATGTTACGTTATTAAAATGTGTCCTGTAACTTGTGTACTATGTAGTTAATATGACGAATATCGGTCATCACGTACAGCCATTAGTAAACGCCAAAAACAGGAAAACATTCATGCACAAGGTGGAGTATACACAGGCCTAATCATACCTAATTACTCTTTTATATGAACATGCACAGTTGGAGAACATCGTGACTTGTACGATTTAACCTCGAAAAATCATACTAACTTACACGTATAATATCAGAAAATCAACTCTATCCTTGACCCCAAATTGCAAAATTAAGTAAATTAAATAGGTTGGGATATATATAGTGTTAATTATTTTTATAAGCACAAAGGCACCTGTCATTAAATTATTAGGTCATAAATATTGAAGCATTTCCCAACATATCTTTGCATGTCAATTAATTTGTATAAAATATTAAAATACGTACATAAAAAAACACAATCATTAATCACTAAAATAATTCATCATACACTCATTCATCACTTATTGTCATCACTCTCATCATACTAAAAATAGAAAAGTGGATTTAAAATTTGAAACAATAAGATGTACATTTATTCCGAAATATATTCCAGAAATAATTCCATCACTTGCCATAACATCTTACTCTCCTGATTTTTAAGCCAAAAAATAGAAATAGGCTACCACACCATTTCTTTAAAATAAATACAGAGCAGTTCTGAAATAAGATTCCAGTTCTGTATATTAACATGTACTGCACATCCATGCGAGTCTGTATTTTAATTTCCTAATCTTATATTTTATTTCAGTGTCTGGTTTTCCCTGTTTTTAAAACTTGTTTCAACATTGAAATGAAGCAAATGTAATAGTGAAATTTAGAAAAATTCCCATACAACTAAACAGATATTAAAATTTATATTATAATTATAACTCTTATCGAGAATAAGCTGCATGTAAAGTCAAACTAAAATTAAACATATTGTATTCAAATGAACAAATTTAAAACCAAATATAATACGTTTTACTGCAAGGACAACATCTATTAGTAATTAGCCATTTTTGAAGGGTAATTAAAAAAGACAGTGATATTTTCAAAAAGCAAAATATTAAACAGGCAATATTTAAAAGAAAAAAAAACAATGTAAGGCCAACGTCTCTTTCAAGTACTGTTACTTACAAATGTTACATATTTATTAACATGGTAAGCACGCAAATAAAATGCAGTTCTAACAAAACAAAAAAGTGCATATACATATTGGTAAAATTATAGATAATTATAATTGAAAGGGTACGGTGGAATCTCTTCTTTGAACCATATTTTATTACACTTTTAGGAAAAAGCATTAAAACCACTGCTGTAAATCACAATCTGTAACGAGAAAATGTGAAAAAGCTTGTAAATGCGTAAGAAGTTATTCAGAAAAATATTAAACCGGTGCCAGTTTATTGAAATTAGTTTTCCTGCATGTTGAATTTTAAAGCTTGAAATGCATGCAAATGTATACCCGTACGTACTTGTACTTTTAAAAATATGTTAAGTCATATCAATTTTGACATTTGGATTAACATATTCATTTTACTATTTAATCTCAGTTTTCATTTCCTATACCCAGGTAACTTCCATATGGGATTTACATTTCACAATTTTTTAAATAGATTTTTACAGAAAAAAATTAAACATTTTTAACCACAATATGGCTATTCAAAAAAGTTTTTGAACACACCCCTTCAATGCTGTTGCATAACAAAACAAAAAAACTATGTTAAAATACCAAAATGTAACACTATAAAAATTGGGTATATGGTAATAAACCTGTACTGCTGCATATATTGCAATAATAAAAATAACAATAATACCATGTAAAGAATGGGGGTAAATTGAGGAATATTATTTGTAAAAAAATCAGCAACAAATGATGTAAATCAATCGATTTTTCTCAATGAAACTGATTCTGGAAGTTGTGACAATGAGTTCTGTTATACTATAGTTGCACCTGTCGCTTGTATTTAGTATTGCATGGGCCAAAATGGAGAATTTGAGTAAAATAGCTCACAGATGTTTGCACACTATGAAATATAGTATAGCTATAGAGTTAAGTAAAAAATTGAATAAAAAACAGTGGGAAAAAGAGATGGTCTAGGTGGGTTTTGTGGGTGTAGGATCTAGAGACGTGCCCGACTTTCAACAAGTAACTATGCATGGTATATAGACATTGGTTACTGGTTGGCTAAGTTGGCTGTACATGCATGGTTGGCTGTGCAGCTTGGTTGGTTGGCCTCGTTTTTAAAACACGTCTTATCCGCCTTCAGCCTTTCACTTCAGCTCAGTACCTGGTCGCTATCTCACGTCTTTCTTATTATACACACAAACTGAGAAACTAATCAGACAGCACTGTGCCCCATTGGACGATGGTTGTCCGAAGAAGGCGCCACGAGTCGCCGTCGCCTCCACCGACACCAGCGCCCTCTGCTTGGTGCTTGGATTACCATCACTTGCCCCACTCCAAAAATGTCTTCAGCTATCGAAATGCGGCCGGACATGGCAGCAAATGAGAGGAGCATCTTGGTCCAGGATTAATCTAGCATTTGAACAAGGACTTTGTGGAAATTCTTACTAGGGCAACTTGTCACGAGACATGGAAGACGGTGGTCGGTGGCAGATGAGGAGCATTGTCGTTTTCACCAGCATTTTGCTGGTGGTCAATGCCATCAACAATTCCACTGTCAGAGTACCATCTACATCCAGGTCTTCTTTTACAACTTCCACATCTTCCAAGACAACTACTTCGGACAATAATGAAAGGTAGTAGCTACTATTTTAACTCACAAAGGACACTTTTACATGGAACAGGAAACTTCTCAATTTCTAACAAATTTCCTTAAACTTCATATAACTTAGTTGACTTTTGGACATGGGGTATAACATTCATATTCCCTTGTATTTATACAATTAATTAATTGCTTTTAAATTATATATAAAGACTTTTATTATATTCTGAAAGTTTTCTCCAAAATTACAACATTTATCAGACAATACTAAATTATTTTTTCGTAAATTTCCTATTATAAAAGTGACACAAAAATAATTATGGTATATACCATATACTGGATATCAATTTAAAATAAAATTTAATTGTGTAAAATCGATATATAGATAAATAAATACGTAACTGAATCAAAATTGAAATATGTTACTGTATTTCCAATTGAATCTAGAATTTGCACATTTTCTTTTTGTCTTCCTGGTTATTATTTCCGCCAGAGAAATTTCCAAGTAATTCAATCATTGAAAACAACAGGGCAAACACAAAAAGAGAGTTGGCACTTATGGTACCTGTACCACAATTTTTCCTTCAATTATTTATACATACACCCCCTAAAGTTAGAAAAGTTCACTTTCCCTTACAACACAAATTTCCACTGAATATAATGCGAAATATTTCAAAGTACTTACATAGCCACAAAACAATACCACAACCTATTTTTATCTAGTTTTCTTCCCAGTAGATAAATGGGAACAGTATCATGCATAATGTAAATGTAACACTATAAATAAATATTCTAAGTGCATCAAGCAAGTGCTATTGTGAAATATTTTCAGATTTACTTTCCCCTTAAATAAAATGGAACAAAAACTGCTCCTGTAAAATTGTAGAGAGCCTTTATTACTGAGAGAGTGGCCATCGTCATGCCTCCCGTTCATTGTACTTTACAGTGCCACCTGGTGGCAAATGTTCATTCACTTTTAGATGTATCGAATGTAGTGAATCAGAATGTTCTAAAACAGTAATATTAAATAATAATTATGGTTACAAGCCATATTGGAAGACATTAGCCCAGATATTTCGAACTGTTAGCTAAGAAAAGGCAAGTTGTTGAATAAAAACGAGACAAACATAGGACATACTAAGACATAGTATTAGGTATGTGTAACAACGATATGCTATTGTCTGCAAAAATCGGTCGGACGGTTGCCAAATACCGGTTAGGTGAGCTACTTATTTGCTGGGCATAAGGAAAAAAGTCAACCAACAAACTCCTCCTTCGTTTGCTTCTTAATTCTTCTATAACTTCTTCTTCGTCTTATATACTCATTCATATCGGCCGGTACAAATTCGACCTCTATGAACCCGGCAATAATATCAAACAAACCCAAAGAGAACATATTAAAAACATCAGGAAGCTGATAAATGCCAACATTGTGGCAAATCAAGTCAAACCGCCATTTTTTCCCCTCAAAATACGTCACAAAACCCTGTTTCCACCTGGCGGCCATCAAGTGCAACTCCTATACTGAATAAGTAAAATAATAAACGACATTATTTTATTATTAATACACAGTAATTTATTTACAAAGAAATGAAATTGCGGCAAACTATATTGTTATAATTTCAGTTGTGACGTCACAGTTTCTTTCCTCCCCCTGTCCTCGAATTTTATGGCAAAATTAGCAGAAAAGGTAGCAATAAAATAGGGAGGAAAAATGTGATAATTGGTGGATTTATTGTATTTATTTTATGCAATGCATTGGAATAACTGGCAGAGTAGGAAAAAATAAAATGGAAATAGTAATGAAAAGAAAAATGTCGGTCAAAAAGTCGTACTAAACGCATGAATTGTTAACGTTTTAATAATGTTCAACCAGTTTCAAATGTTGATTGTGAAGAAAAAAATGCAGTTCAATAATATCAAAAGTCATGCAACAAATTGATTTGCAACTCACATGTTAAAGACAATTTTTCTTTCCATATATAGGTGATATTTAATTTAAAATATTGCAGTATGTTGCATACATATAGACAAGATTATATGTAAAATGGTAGTGAAATATAAATAAATACATAAAATTAGGACATATAGAGGATCAAGTTTTGGACTTTCAGGTCGTGTGAGCAAAAGCAGGAACCAACAAAATCATAATTGCTATCATTTTTTAAATGCAAGAAAGGAGAAAAAAGAAGCAAGTTGCAGCACGATAATTAGTCAAATCAATAGACTATCAAGGATCGATCAAAATGGCTGTCAAAATTTTGCAAGTGTACATACACATTTGCAACTATTAATTCTACACAGGTTCCTAGTAGAGAGAGAAAAAAATTGATAAAATGAACAGCAACTAGATCATGATGAGGTTATAGCAAGTGGAACATCAGCGAGCAACTTTGGCCACTCTGTACTTGACATTTGACAGAAGTCATGTTGTATGTATATTGGGTGTCTGTCTGTGCATGAACTTCAAAAAGCCAGTTTATAAATTTGAAAACTATGTACTTTGCGGTGATTCCTTTCTGAACCCTTGTTTAACAACCAACCCTTCACCATCAATAAACCCACAATATAACCTGTTCCAAAAATCCAGACCAAACTTCAAACATTGTGACACCATACCCTAAATGTGTTGTCACTGCTACACTACAGTTAAATAAATACACAAATCGCATATTCATTTATGTTAAATGTGAATTATTTCCAAGATTGGTACATTTTTTCCCCTCCAAAAGTGTGGAAATTTTGGTCGATTGCAGAATTTTTCTTTTTCCCTCAATCTTTTGGAAAAATGGTGCAACTCCAACATTTGCAACCTTGTGGGTAGCAATACGAAGCTGACCCGCATAAATGCTTATCTTAGTGGACGATATGCACCCATGTAACCACTATACATGATCTATACAGACTTTTCAACTTTCACACGGCCGACCGTCATTTTTACTCTATTTTCTGCCAGTCAATTTTTCGAGGACAAACCGTTAGAAATCTAAAATGAAGTTATGGGAGGAGAACCAGGCTGTAATTTGGAAACAAAACACATGCAAAAAAATGAACTGGATGTCGTCGTCCTTCAAAACATATATGATTACTATATAAAACACATGTGAGCACCTGTTTAAAAAACCGCTATCTTATGTATAAGATCCGAACCCGTTGTGTTCGCAAATAAAAACAACCACATCCTATTTCCTACACCTAAATTCTCCCTACTCTATATATAAATATGTATATTCTCTGCATATTCAAACTGACAACCATTTTTCTCTACATTTTAATAGAAAACTTCAATTTGTACTATAACTGCATATAAAATACGCCCATTGAAATAGCAAAATATTCAGGCTGCATGTGTTTTTTATATATTTTTATACGATATTGATATAACTATATGTGTGCAGTATTAAATTTCAAAATAAACCATATCTATATAATAAACATAATTACCTAGTTGGACTTTAATCAAATGAATCAAAACAGATGTTTTACATTTTCGACGGTAGATGGCACACCGATAAATGCTGTTGATTAATGACCATGAGTAGTGTTCGAGGCGCCACCTGGTATAAAACTATAGCAACAGTTTGCAGTTTATAATATAGAGGGGCAAAAAGTTGGAAACGTTTGGTTATTTAAAACAAGTCCATTCACATGCCTATAAAACGACTTTATTAAAAAGTTTCAAAATTGTCATCATGGCAATTATTTTCTTTTTTTGAATCACGCATTTTAATGTAAGGTCCAATGCTGACAACCTAAAATCAGTGGTTTGCACCCGTCATACGCCCCTCTCCTTAAATATACTTCAAAATGCCAGAATTACCAGTTCATGATTACAAAGTTTTCCAACGTTTCCTGACATATAATCTAATAACTGAATGATCCGGTTATAAAAATTTGACAATATACAAAAATCTCTTTAATAATGTACCAGTAATTTACTTTTCCTTGACATTGCCTCATTCCCATGAAACGCCTTTTGTTAGTTCACAAATATGGGGCAGCATGTACTACTAAATACGAATTAAGTACAGGGTGACACGAAAATTAAGTACAGGGTGACACGAAATTAACGCCATTTACTTTGGACATCCTATTGGAATTTTGAATGGTATTTAGGAAAAGCTGAATTTGACACCATATACAAAACGTTGAATCTGCTAATTGTGTACAACAAAGTAGGTCTGCTTAAATATGCCGAAAATGCATTTCCGGGCTTTTGTGTGCTAAAAAGCAGTGAGTGCGACTTGATTTTCAGTTTATATAGAAGAAAGTCAACAAAAGACATTGAGATGAATGCGACCAAGACACGAAACAAGCTCAGCCTAATATACTATAACTATTTTTTTTCTATTTAGAACACGAGTTACAAAAAAAAACAGGACAAGGTTCCCTTTCATTTTTTTAATATGTTTTCCCCGCCTAAAACTTTCTAAAAATCCTTTCTAAAAATCCTATATCTTCCATATCATCATATATGGCCCAATAAAATTATCATCAAGACACGAATTTTGTACTGAGTAAAAGTGTTCTAACAATTTTCAAAAAAATAAAAAAACAAAATATAGGACCCACTTAACAACCTATTGTCTGAATTGTCCGTGTCTTATCTCAACTTGAAACAAGGTTGAGTGCAACTGAGCCCGGAATTATCTGCTCAAATATCGGAAAACACCCATATAAAATAGTTTTAAAAAACTAAACAAAACCAACAAAGTAGGCCTATATTCTAAACTTTCCAACTGCCATGGTATACTCACTTATAGTTTGTTTTTACTGGTTTTTACACAGTAGTTTTGACTGCAATGGATGGAAAATGGAAAATGGTAATTATCGGTTGCAGACGAAACTAAAAACAAGGAAGAAGAGAAAAATAAATGAAAAATAAAAATCACAAAACAAATCGTTTCAATCCTGAGGCTAGAGAACAGTGCAATAGCCTCGATTGTATAACTTTCACTTTTCGGGCGACCTCAAAATTACCATTTCCAAGAACAACAATTAATTCTCACAGCTAAATTCCCAAATTTAAAAATGCCTATAATGGCTACTGGATAAAAATTGGAAATAGATCGCCAATTTAACATACATATAATAAATATATACTGGCAATATTTAATACCTGGAAACTTCCAACAAATTGAAAAAAAAATAGTATAAATAAAAAATGCGGCCCGGATTCGAACCCACCGATTTAGAAAAGTAATTACTAAATAAATAAATTTAAAAACAGTGCATTTCCTGTTTATACTACTGGATATTTGCGTAGGAAGACCTGTTTTGCTAGTTTATCCCAAATGATATCATTATATTTCAGATTGCAATCGAGATAGAGATATAACTGATATTGTAAGAAACTTATAATAATAATCGTGATATTTAATACCGCATATAAAATTAAGTGAGATATTATCAATCAATATTACTGCACAATACATATAATTACAGTTCAATTATTATTACATTTAAATCAAACATTCAATCAAATATTGTATGTACAACTTTTCCTATATATGGAATTACATTTTATTTATTTTCTCCTTATACATTTCGATTTTAATTTATCACTGTTTTCAGCAATTTTAAAGTATATTTACATTTAGCCGAAAGTTTTACTTGCTTATTTATGGTTTTACTTATTTTAAAATAATTTTATTTGCAGTTTTGAAAATTATTCCATCAATTAATTACACATGTATAGGCCTACATGTATTATTTTAAGAAATATGAATAAAACTTTCCTAACTTTATTTTCTCCTTTAATATTTCAGGTCATATTTCCAGGCACAAAAACAGTGCAATAATACAGTAGACCACTTAATTAAGTATTGCTATACACTTCAAAAATAATAACAGTGCTGTATATAACACAGTAGTACACTTTAGGGTCAAAAAAATTCCCGCAACTTGTGTCAAACAGAAAACTAAAATAAGTAACAAAAAAATATAAAGGGGCGTGGTGATACACTTTATTTCTCTCGCACCTACTATGGTATGGTATTATCCATTGTAACGTTATTAGGGTCGTTGTTTCCCAACCTTATAAGCCTATATAAAATTGGTGAAGAAAAAGAATACAAATTAGCACTGGGGCTATGAACAATTATATTTCACAGTATAAAGTATATCTAGCATTTCCCAATCAGTATAATGTACATTGTTATTTTTTATTTCTTCTATCTTTTGTTCGTTTACTAATGAAAATCAACGGACCGTTAACTGACCAATGAGAAACGGTGTCCTTGCTTTTACAATATACATACACGTTCAAGGATTAGAAACCAAAAACAAAACACGTCTAATTAGTCACAAGACAACAATAAGACGCATTTGTTTGTTGCATACCATTCATGTGTAATATAATAGTTAAACAAAAACAGAAATACTGTGCACATAAAAATAAAACGCGAATTAAATTATAAAAAAACGAACAGGTTTTAAAAACGGTAGCAATATTATACAGTTTGAATTATAAATGTCCTTATCCTTTCATCTATAAATTGCATTCGACCGATATCCTTAATCATTGATCTGATCAAACCTGCAGGTGATTTTAGATTTGTTAGTGTCTATATAGCAGTGTACATGGTAGGCCTGCATCTAAAAATAATGTAACATTTTGCAATGTTGACAAAACTTCTTCTATATTACTTTCATAAATGATTATAAATTAACAGGTGGGTGGTAATACTAAAAGCTACTTTATTTGAATTTATTTTTAGTATTGAAGAAATCTGTTTATCATTATTATTTAATATTAAAATTGTTCTAAATTTCACAAATCTAAATTAAAATGTCTGCATGCATGATAAAGATTCCTAACTTATTTTCTTGGAAACTCGTTTAAATTACTAATAATTGAAAACAAAATAGGATCAATATTCCATGATTAAATTGTCCAAAATTATATTTTATTTGTATACACAAATTTATATAAAATTCTTAAAACTGAAATATTAGAGCTATTATTTTAAACACAAACTGTAGACCTACTCCAAAATTATAACTTACAAAAATGTAAAATGTCAATATTGAAAGCTGAAATTGAAGTGTGTATGATAAGTACTATTTACGAATTTCGCACACGTTTCATTTTTTAAAACTTCACATGAAAGTGTCTATGTATATGTAAAAAATAGGATAAACTCCATGTTAAGATAATAATAGTGTATCACTCTGTCATCATTACACATAATACAGTGTATAGTGGGTGTAATGCTTACTTCAAAGATATTTTTCCGGAAAATTTCACGACCTCATTTCACTGTTTTCCATATAGTATAATAAGAGGATTTAAAAATTGCAAGAAAATTAAGCTATTACAGAAATGAAGCTCGTGCACCTTAATTACACCATGTGGGTCGAGTACTTATACTTTTGTGGTTCATTCTTCTTCAATTTGCACCGCATTATTTACTTTCAGGCCATTTATTTATTCATTCAACTATATAGTAAATGCTCGTTTGCACTCTATTTTACACCTATATATAGGTTTCAATTAATGTCAACCGGTGGACATTGGCAGACTAATCAACTTTTTAATGTTACCAATCGCAATTATAAATAATTTATACAGGGGTAAAAAAATCACCTTTATTATTGTCACGTAGCACTAACAAATTGCATTTATTTTTACACCGGATCATGAAACATATTTAATATTATATATTAAGTACCATATCTAGTTTGACTACTTTTTTCTCCTTGAATTGTAGGTATATATAATCTAGGTAGAAAAATTGAAGCAAGTGATATACGCGGTCGTTATCATTGCTTTTAAATGGGCTACATCCCTCGTAAATTAGGACCAATAATAATAATATTGCTGATGAAAATTGGTAACAATAAATGAACGAGCTCAACAACCCAAATTTTAGCAAGCAATGAAAACAAAAGACTCCAAATGTGATCTCAATTCTCTCTCACACTTTTCGCCAGCAGCTAAACAAGTGTTCCACTTGGATTAGCTACACCCATGTTACACCATTCGCCTCTATTTTTACACAAAAAACCCATCAATTATTCTCAAAAATCCTTCCCTTCCCTGCCATTTTTTCTTCAAGGCTCAAATAAATTTCTAGCTATCCTTGCACTTTTTGACAACATCCTTGCACTTCTTCCATGTACTACGTAGCAATTATGTTGACATAAATATAGTAAAACCCCTGCCAGGAGAAACTATAAAGACGATTTCGTTTCCCAGAATGCACTGCCAGCCAAACGGCGGCCATTCCCATCATGCTTTGCAAAACCCTTTGTCTCCATTTAGCCAGTTTAACTCATAAAAATCTACTTTCACCACAACCATAATTCCAATTTCACAATGTATATTACAATACAAAATACATTTATAATTTAAAACTCCCAGCTGGATATGCATTATTTTTCATGGGCAATGTTTCAAATCCAATGTCATTGTTGTACACGGTTGAATTATTCTTTTCTCAGTTGTGTAGAAGTATTCATACAAACACATTTTTATAAACCAATAAATATTAAATTCGTATTAAAACGTTTAAGTAAGATCAAGAAACCTTTTTAGATTTTTTAGTCCGATGCATATCTTTTATGCATTTTTTCCAGTGCATAATACACACAAAAGGACAAAGTGATCTGTGCAATTTGCCAACCATTGAACGGGTTTAAGGAGCGGAAATTTATATCGGCAAGCTCATCAAATAATGTGTTCAATGGTGATTATGTACAAACTGTACGCCCCAATTTTCGACGTTCACGCTCTTATGAACACCGACCGAACACTGGAACACTCCCAAACTTTTTAAGGGTCAGACATCATAAATTGTGCACAAAAAAGGGGCACTGGTGATTTTCGCCCCTTTTTTGTTGGTCTTCAAAAATTGTTCAAAAGCGGGCGTTTCCTATTTTCGTCAAAAACCGGTCATCGGCAACACTCATATACTTATTCATATAAATCAACTCAGACCACATGCACCTTCACAAAACAGCTATACAAGTTACCATAATTGCTTACCGTTTGCTGACTTCTGAAATATCTCCTCATCACCATCTGCATTTTCCACTTTAGCTATAAAAATAACAAAACAATTTATAACCTCAATATTTTAAAATGATTTACAGCTAAATTAACTATTATTTAAATACTATAGCAGTACATTGTACAGCCTATACAAGCCCAACTGAGCTATTTAATGAATTATTTAATTACAGTATATTGTAGAAATTACCAGTCTGATTTCATTGAAAAAATTATTCCGTCGAAACCGAATGTGTAAAAAGTTGGATGTCTTCTAGTGACACAAGTGGAGCAGTGCAGATGCAATCTTGTTGAAGGTTCTCGACTTGCAACAAGTTATACACCAAAACTTTTTATTTTTCTCTTCCGTTTTTCACTGCATGAAGTCACAATCAACTCTCATCACGCAACCCCATGATTACACTACTCCATTTCAAACAATACTATGTATTCTTAACTTGCACAGAATAAAATTCACCCTCAAATTCATTATAGTACCTCTGACACAATGCAAATTATACGACTAATGCAAGACTTGCATCACTTTACATACAGTGTTAAACAATTTCACTTTTAACATCAATATAAGAAACCCGTTTGTATACTTTATATGTTGCAACCTTGTTACATAACTTAATTTTTAAAGAAAACATTAGGCCTACCATCATTTGCTACTATAAACAATTACACGCCATTTTATTTTAATAGCTACTCAACATCAATATATTTTTTTTTCCCTTGGGCAAATTTCTCATTTCTTTCTTTCAGATTTATAATGAAAACAGCGCATGCGTGCAAACCCAAAAACTAGGCGTAACAAAATAGGCTCAAAAATCATGCAAATCTAATCCAGTAATAAGCATAATTTATATAAAGAAGCCAAATCAGATTTTGAAGAAAAAAATACCTGTATTGCCTGCGTTTAAAGCCTATAATTTAACAGCAAATTTAGCGTGTTTTCCAGTCCACCTTAATTGATACGAAAAAGCCCATCTTTGGCACTTTTTGCTCTACAAATAAACGACACGTGACGCTGCAGGTGGGCAAAAATTGGGTACACACCTGTTTTCAAGTGCCCACATATAGGCCTACAGCACAAAAAATACAAATAAACGGACACACCGAAATAAACACAACAAACAAAAGTTCGACGGGGAGAAGAATAGGAAGGAAAAAGTACTCAAATTCATTCATTTTTATTGGAATTTATTGCGTTTATATTCGTAAAGTGTAGTATGAATATTTTATGTCCATGTTTCGAGTCGTTGACCGCCCATACGAATCACTAATCGGAATTATCCTTTAGTAGAAGCGCCGCAAATCGAACGCAAACTTCCCAACATGCACCGCGTTCTAACGGTTTTTCCAATTTTTCAAACTTACAAAAGCAACACAAACTGATTTTCCTATTTGAAAAAATCACACGTTCGTTCCCACGGTTATACAGTGTTGCACTAAAGTTAATTCGTGATTTTTAAACGTGAGAATACACATTTTTAAATGGAAAAGCCAAGGTCAAGTGCAATTTGGCAGTAAACAATCGATCTTGGCATTTCTTATTTTCCTTTATTGTAGCAAAAACTGTTGAAAAATGCAAACCATGTTCAAACAGAACCACACATTCCGCCTATTCCGTCAATTACTACAATTATTGCCCATTTCAATTTAAGTTTCAACAAGTAAAAAAAATCCTTTAACTGTTATATTAGTAAATTGGCAGTCTACGTGATTCTTATTTCTTCATCCCAGAATCCACTAAATCTATGGTAATGTTACCCCAAATATTAAGTGCAATAATAATCGTAATAACAATAATCTGCATAGACGAATATTCACCAATGTAGTACATTGTATATACCCGGAAGTGGCAAATAAAAATTGCTCAGGACCCAATTTTAAAAGCAGTAAAACATTATTGAGACCAAGTAAAAAGAAAAAAAGAAAAAATTAGCATGCTGGTTACATTTGGGGGTCAGTTATCGCCTTCGATAATAATGTTTGACACGATCATCATAGTAATCGTGTAAAACAGGATCACGTTTTGAATTTTATATTAGGCCTAACATGCATCCACTTAGTTTCCCATGTATTTTTTTTTGTTTTTGTTTTGCCTTGTATAGTACGAAAGACCAGCGCCTGTTTGACCTTCTGGAATCGCTGATGGTCACAATCCACGACAAACTGCGAAGGGCCGAATCGTTGGAAAGTTCTTGCCGGACAATGCTGACCACAATGTCGAAGCGTTTGGACGCTCTGGACTCGAAATTCGAGGAAAATGGCGACAGGTCAGAAGCTGCTTTGGCCAAATTGAGATCGATTGACTCGAGGATTGTGAAAGAGGACATGGGAGGATCGCAGCTCCTCCGCGATCTGGTCACCAAAGTGAACACGCTCAGTGATCAGCTGTCCGAGCTCAAGAACCACGTGCTCCACGAGGAGACGGTGGATGTCGGAGGTCACGTGTCCTTGCAAGATGATGGCGAAATTCTAAGTGCCATGGGTAGTGAACACAGGACGATCGTGACGGACAAGGCAGGACACTCTGTCGTCACAGTTCTATCCGATTCGCAAAAAGATCCTAAGGTAAATGTCACAATGGCCTTCAAGAATCTACATGTTTTAGTTATGTTTATACATGTTGTCAATATCTATTTTTAAAAGTGAAGTATAACACATCAATTATTTAGAATTGTAGTGTGAACGAATTTCCCAGCCCACTAACTGGAATGATTGGTATTATACACGGATGCATGCTTTTGATCTGGGCAATATTGCAAGTACCAAATGGTACTTAGTACTACACCAAGCTTATTGTATCTGAACTAACAAGGTTTCCGCAAGAGCGCAGCAGACACCTCCTAAGAAGGACATTGTGCATCCTTGGGAGACCACATCGGATGTGAGTCATGGGTTAGCGTACCTGAAGGAACGCTTCAGCGACCTGGACACTCGCCTTCAAGGTTGGATGTCGCAGGTGGACGCAAAAGCCAACACCATAGCAGACTCTGTGAACGACCTGCACGATGCGCTCATGGATCCAAGAGGTTTGGACGAAGTGCTCGAAGAGACACCTATCAACGGGCCTGGACCACCAAACCTCAGAGGTCATCATTCTATTCCCTCCAAAAATTGCTATCACTTCCTGCAAGATGGTCCATTAACTTTACTCCTAATTTACAGGTATTCTACGCTCCGGTAGGACAACAACCACAACCACCACGACAACGACGACCGCAACTCCGTTGCCCGCAGTCCATCGCAACACTTCTTCAAGCAATGGGTCATCCACCGGTTTCGGAGCATTATCGCGTCGTTCCACTAAGCTTGACAAGCTGATCCAGCGTATCAGACCAATCCTAAGAGTGGGTGAACAGATGGACGAACTGTGGACCGTTGTTCTCGGCACGCAGCGATCAGTCGACGACTCGCTTCAGAAATCTGACCAACTTCTCACTAATTCCTACCGCCAAGTGCAGACATTGTCCGACGTTAAGAACTACCTCCATCATCAGACCAGCCGAATAATGGCTAACTTGGAACAGGTTGAGGAGTGGTTGCGGGAACAGACCGCGGCTTCACCTACAACTCTTGACCCAAAGGTGACTACAAAATTCACCGTAAATTGTATCTGAACTATAACAACTGCTACTGTTTCTTCATCTTCATTACGTAGGTGGTTCCCATCAACCTGAGGGACTTGATAGAAAGAGCAGACTTGCAGAACGACGACATTGTCCTGGAGGACATGGACGATTTCGTCTTGCCCGAAGAGGCTCCCGAGAAGTTAACGGAAGTCGGTGGTGGCGCTGCGGTCGAGCGTCGCTTATTAAGGTTACGTGAAGGTGATTACGCCAGAAAGACCCAGAGCCTGGAACCTAAAGTGAGAGTGGTCAAGCTGCCCATCACTGCGGCGGCGGCGTCGGCTAGTTCCATCGTCAGCGCCAACAAGAAGAACGCCACTTCCACCAACGTCACCTCCGCTTCTAACAACTCCAACAGTGCAGGACCAAAGGACACGTGCCCTTACCAGGAGACATCCAGCATTAACTGTGCTGACCTGCGCAGTAGAGGAGTTACAACGAGTGGAGTTTATTACATACTTATTAAAGGAACCACTTATTGGTTTATGAAGGTCTACTGTGACATGGAAGTTGCTGGAGGTGGATGGACCGTGAGTCTGGCCGTCATGTCTTCTATAATATTACATTATATTTATTTCAATTTGCCTCTTCATTTTCTCCAAAGGCCATCCAAAGGAGAGGCGACTTTGGTGTGCAGAAGGAGAACTTCATCCGCGATTGGACCGACTATAAGAATGGTTTCGGAGACTTGCGTAAAGAGTTTTGGCTCGGTAACGAGAACATCTTCATGCTCACCAACCAAGATGATTACACTTTAAGAGTGGAATTGGAAGATTTCGATGGCAATAAGAGGTATATATGCACCAAAGATATTTGTATTTAGTCCATGCGGTGACCACGTTCACTAGCAATTACTCATAGGTATTTCGCAACAGTTTCCCATTCTGTTAAAAACGTCCAGACATTTGAATAGACATGGGGGTTAATCGTTGCATATCTTGCCGTGGATCAGTTGCAAGTGCACCGGGTAATTTTCCAGTATAGGTCACTGCAACCACACCCATTGTCCTAGTCTGACATCTATAACATCAGCTTTAACTTGCTCAGTCTTTTGTTGGACAAACCACAAAACACACGTTTTCTCGCAGGCAACTAACTAAAACACAAGCCCAATAAATCAGAAACCAACCAACCAACCTGTAGGCCAACTTGCACTAGAGTGTGATCCTTGAAAGAAACCAGAGCACACCGGCAATAATTAACCCAATCCTGTCCTAATTGTTTCCTGTTCATTTTCACTCTTCTATTAGGTTTGCCATGTACACTAAATTCAAGTTGTACAGTGAAGCAGAAAACTACAAACTGGAGATCGGTGGCTACGAAGGAAATGCCGGAGATTCGTTCAACGATCCGTGGTACGGCAGCAATCTGAATCCTTTCTCGACGTATGACAGGTACGTAATACGTCAATTTCCACAAAAACTACCCGTAATATATGTAACTCTGGCTATTATTTGCATAGGGACAACGACCGGTCTTCACTCAATTGCGCGTCGATGCTTCGAGGAGGTTGGTGGTGGAGAAGTTGCGGCCGTGGCCTCAACGGCATCTACTTGACGGATCCGACGGACCTCGCGGCCCGACAGGGCATCGTGTGGTTTCGCTGGCGAGGGTGGGATTACACCCTCAAGAAAGCCAGTATGCTCATCAGACCTAAGACGTTCACGCCACCGAAGAACGGCTGAACGTCTTATTACCACCTGTTCCGCACCACGACGAAGCGACTCGGATATCGCATCGAGTAAAATCGCCTCCGAAAGAAGAAAAAACAGTAACCCAACAAAAACCAAGCATATTTTCATAATATTTCACAATATTGAGACAAGACGTACCTTACATCAGTCTCCCATGTTCAACCGTGGCACCACCGCAACAATATCAACTTACGCGATCATCGATTCCAGCTTTCCACAAGATTGGTTACGTTGGCAAAATTTACCATGTGTATTTTTAAAACTAAGCGTATATTTCAGCAAGAATGGTTGGTTCAGAATCGATGATTTGGGTATTGCGAGGTTGCTACCGATGGTGTAGTAGCGTGCTAACTTGTAAAAGGTGATCAGATCGAAAGAAGGCATCAGGTAGGTAGGTAGGAATATGTTATTATAATTCGAATTTGATTCCTAAACTGTTTCGCGATGAGGCAAAACTACGAATCATCAAATCAGCCTCAACGTCTTCCCCATTTCCATCCCACACGTGTGCAATATCTCATCTGGGACCTTGTTATATTTCCCCCCACATCGTGCATGCATGTTTATCCGAGTCTTATTTTCTCCTCTCCTATCTGTACATGTGTAGTATAATCGTTACTTGTGCATCATACATGCGTATCTTATTTAACTGTAAGCCAAAGGCATGGACGTGGGACTCGACTCGACGGTTTCGGTGTATTATCTCATTTCAAACCGAATGGACTCGTGACGATGTATCACTTATCAATCGTATTATAGGGAACTGATCTTCCCTCAAAGCCACATTTTTCTCTCAATAAAGTACGACACATTCTCACATTGGCTATATTCCTTACTTTCACGTACTCACCAATTCTGGAGACTTTCCTGACAGGTTGATGCAGCATTGGATGGTCGTCAAATATCTAAAAATAAAACATGTAAAGCTTCAAATATGGTTCCAAACAAACTAAGTAGGTTGTTAATTTGTACAGTCATAACATATATGTATTATTTTTCCATTTTAATTGTGCATTAAATTGCATAATATCAAGATAATATCAATATATATTTTACCGATTCCTCTTTGGTTGGTGCATATTTTGGCCTCGCAGAAGAAATTCCATGGCGAAAACTTTCCCTTCCAGCAGCATTAAGCTTGTCTTCAGTTCTTTGTAACTGTTTCCAATAAAAAACATATTTATAGTTCAAAAAACATTTTAAAAAACCTTAAATGGATTTTAAAATGTACCTTGTGTTTCAGCTCATTCACAGATTGCCATGCTTTATTCAAATCTGGAAAAAGAATGGGCATACAAATTGGGAAATTCGAAAGTAATAATAGGCCTATTATTATAATAACTACCGCAACCCGCATGCATGGATTATTTACAAATATCGATCCATTGAAAACGTATTTAGTAGTCCAGAAACCCGAAACAAATGCGCAATACACTTGCAACGACACTAACCTGATAAAACGTCGTCTCCGATTTCACCACCAGGTAAGAAGGCGATTTTTGATCGAGAATTGCCGTAACTTGCTTTTGAATTTCGCGACATTTGGAACGGAATTTGGTCTACATTTTACTTATGCCCATATTATATCTCAGAAACTGTTTACAAACCACATGACGGTATTCTAATAAAGAGTTTGAGCTTGTACTATACGATTCTCATCGTTAAGATTACATCCTTTCCACTGGAATAATTCAAATTTGGAAGCAGCCTCCGCGTCATCAAGGTAGCTCCGCGTTTTGTACAGCGATGTTCACGCTTCGTGCGCATGCGCAAACTGCTGTTTACTTCCGCTATTATTCGGATGTGGCGCCATCTAGCGGCGCAGTTCGGTACAACTCATCTGTGTTTCTAGGTTTAGATGCGAATTTCATTTATTTGCCTCTTTCATTTGTTGTAATTATAGCAGGATCTTCATCTTACGTCAAAGGTAGTGTGATTGTAATAACTTCAAAGTTTATTAAGCGCATTGATATGATACAATTATTCATTTTACAGATCCCATTCACACCACCATATATATATATATGCATCATATAATTTTAATTAAATGAGGCTGGTAATTTGAATTGAACAAATTTTACTGAATAGTAAAATGGAAGATAAAGTAGCAGTCATTTGTACAGTCATGTTTTAAGATATGCACGATTTTGTTATAGCATTATATAAGTAAATTAGACTTATGTATCTGATCATAAGCATAGCAACAAAAATTGCAGTACAGATAATTGAAGTTGGACATAATGCATTAAAACATACAAATTGTGGTCACAGTGGCACTTACTGCTGCACACAAAATATTTTTTTCTTATTCGATATGACACTATCCAACAACAGTTTTTGCACCTGTCTACATTACATTCACAAGCAGTCTCAATAATTCGTCTTGTTCTTCCGTAATACAGCTTGTACAACCTCTAAGAATACATCCCATTGATCCCATAGATACCAGCGTGGATCAAGTACCGGATGTAGTCCTTTCATTACTTCTCTGTTCGGCTTTTTCGGTACGACAACAGTGCGCACTTTGTAATTCAAGCAACCATCTTCCGTGAAATTGCGTGTGTACAGTTCATATATGAACCGCTCATATGCGCCCATAGGTGGTGATTTTATATTTTTCAAATACTGTTTGGAAATTATTGGCACCACCAATGGAACCTACAAATACAAAAGTCACCATTTATATAGTTTTCAGAAAAATTAATAAAACACGTACAAGTGTAATTTGTATACCTTGTTAATGTAATACTGGAGGGCTGCAGTTGGATTATGTTGCAGTATATCCAACTTCACCAGAACCGATTCTGTGAGAACACCGATATTTTGTTTGTGCAAAAGGGAAGTGAGTTTTGTTGCAGTGCCCGTGGCATCAGCCGAGTATGTAAGGAAAAGAAATGGCCGCGAAGTGGCTACTTCACGTGGCAGCTTCACTTTAGTGTCACTGTTTGGCAATTTGTCCATACGAACCAGAAGGTCTGCAATTCACAAAGAAAATTATTGTCAAATTCAGCGAAATTCAAACCACTTAAAAATACAATTAATTATTATTTTATTATTGCAGATACCGTCAATTTGACCTAAATAGATTTGACAGTCCAACAGGTGCTGCAAAACTTTTAAGTGTCTCATTTCCAATAGGGTCTTGAGAAGTTGGCCAAAAGTCAACTCGGACAACACATCTGATGTCCTGTCCTTCAACAGAACTTCCGATGGCCACATGTGTTGAGCGTACGCATCACCTTTAATTTCCTGTTGAACATATTGGGTGACACCGGGATCCAGCCAATCGCATAAACTTATAATTTCAACTTACATTTAGAGTTTGTTGGTCTTGTATTCCCAAACGAAACGCTAACTGCCACCATTCTTGGTCGGGGTTTGGTTGAAATCTCCTCGCCACCATGACCCTCACTTCAACTGGAATACGTGCCAATAAGACATGTCCGAATCTTTCTATCCATCCGTTCACTACAGTTTCCAAATCCTCGCAATGAAAACTTGACACGGTCGACGCCATCATATTTTACAAACAAGAAAACAATCAAGAAATTTAAGCTCTTCGCCATGGATTCAACCCTTGATTCAACAAACTCCACCATCGATCGATCAAAATTTCGCAACTTTTCCGAGAAGTGGACGTAGGCGGCTTGCCATTAGCTGAAGCGCCTTTATATTGTTACTACGTCACCGGATCTGCTGTTGAGTCATGTTGAGTAGAGATCCATTACGAAGGCGGGAAATTCAAACAGAAATAAGGAACGATCTTTTTTATCGCTCCCAATTTTGAGAGCAATTTCGCAACTACGAAATTCAGGACTACTGTTTGCACTCAATTTTGTCCGCATTTTAATGTTTTTTTGGATACATTTCAATAATTGACCAGGGAAGTGGGATTTTTCAAATTACATAGAAACTGCAGTCGAAATTTTTATAATTTAATTCTTCCACATAGAAGAGGTTCTGTACAACACCAATACTACAGCAGTGCACGTAACTCACCGTTTTAAACAACATAGTATTAACAAAATAACCACATTCTTACCGATATCACCAAAAACTTAACTGTGTAACGTACGTCACAGAAACACTGCTTTCCGCACGCTGCACAAATCTCAATCCACTAACTAATCGGATAACCATGTACACCGAGGCGAAACCAACAAAGAGAATGGCCCTGCAGCTCTGCATGAGAACAATTATTATTACCATTGTATTTACAAACTGAAACAATACATGCAGCTTTTGCGATGAAAACTTCACAATCCACTCATAATTCGCTTAATAACAAGTCGACCTGCGACAATGAGAAAACCGTTTGAGGCTCTCTTTTTTCTAGCATATACACAAATCGCCGTGAGAAAAAGTTTATTTTCTAATCTTAAAAGTCAATTTAACGTGTTGCCAAGTCTGGAATATAGAGCTGCAAGTCCGTAACGTTTCAAACAAAAACCATTACAACACCTTTAAGTACCCAGACCAAAAATTCGCTCGCTCATCACATTGCACATAGTATTCAAAGATATTTCATGAGAAAAGTGTAAATAAATGGAAACTTCAAAACACTAGATGAAACCATCTCTGACAGAATTGGAACATGTTCCTTGCATAGAGGAAAGGCAACAACAACAATAATTAACCTACCAATCACTTAATTCGTTGTTCTTCGAATAGAGTTTAACCTGTTAAGAGCCTGTACAACTTAAGGTCAACTTTACAACCTTCTGGCTGAGAATATTAGGAACGTGAGTGTCGAACATGTAGCCATCTTAATTAATTTGTTCGACAGCGGCACTATACAATCGAGGAGATACAATCTTCAGTATCAGTATCGCACGGAAGCAGTACGTCCAAATGTTAGTTCCTATTGACATCATAGTTATGAAATAATGGATTGTGATGTCAAACACAGCTTACATTTGTACGTATGACATTGGAAGCCAATGGTGACACAGAAAAACATGCTACACTGGCAAATTTCAATCTTATTTTGCTAATTACATTTTTATATATGCAGATTGGCATTTCAGCTCTGCATACTCATTCAGACTACTTACTTTGCATTGATAATTGTATTTATAGTTATTAATTGAAATACGTGAAGCTACTAAAGGGCATTTCTATATGATAGTGAATGAAAATGTAGTACAGCAGTGTTCTGAAGTAGCATTATGGTTTTGCTTAGGAGCCACACACACCCGAATACCGACCTGAAGGATGCATGAACATGTAACTTTATAACTCGCGTCAAGATAGTTAAATCCAGGTCGAGTCCACGGATTCACACCAACTCCAATACTTTTATGGTTCCTTGGCTGTTTGCCGCTACAACTACGTTTGACCCCTGCAAATGTTGAAAAACGCTTATAAATATGCAATCAATATGACTCTGCAATGCAATTAAGCGAATTAAATAACCTGTTGCCAGCACACGGCGCTCACAAATTCATTAGCGTCATCATCCTTCTTATCCTTCTCCTGCATTAAAAATATTTGCACTTGCATTTTCATTCACTGGAATTAACAGTAAAATGACAAAACTCACTAAGACGCTTCGAACTGTGTCAAATTTAAAAGTTAGCAGCGGCATTGATAGTCCTTTGTAATAGACATAGAGAGAGTTGTTTTCGCTACCTGAAATGTCAAGTTTAAAATTGTGTGTGTGGTCATAAATTGTCAGCAATAAATGTCATTAATTACAATTCAAATGAATGTATTTTACCACACGCAATATAGTCCCCGTCAGTGGCGAGACCAACGAAGTTCTTTTCGTTGGTATGTCCGGTGAAAGACCTTAAACAGTTGGATTTGCTGATGTTCCAAAGTTTCAATTGGCTATCTGTGGACCTGAAAAGACAGAAGTTTAACATGTAGAGTATTGCAATGCAATAGACTGAATGAAGCATGCAAAGAACTTACGCTGAAACGATTTCCTCCGTGTTCAAAAACTTGGCATAGGAGACAGCTTTGTTGTGTCCTTTGAACACCCCCAGAGGTTGTTTCGAGTTCCTCAGATCGTAGTAATGGACGCAGTGGTCTGATAGCAAGACAAGAAATGTTTCAAATGGTAACTGCATAACTTATCATTTACATCAATTTCAAACAATTACGATTATTCCATGCAGTAAGACGTGGAAACACAACATTGGCTCAGTTAGTTACAGAGAGAATAAAAGCAAAGGCAGGTACCAAGCTTAGGATGTCCGGTGTCATTTAGTACTTCCACTTACAAGTTGCAGCAATTATAAGAAACATATTTGTACTTTATTAAGTGTTGCGATTACTTATCTCTTTCTGCATCAATAAACCTTCCTCGCAAACTCTTCAAGATGTTTACAAATTATTGCGTAATTCCCACAAACTAAATCCACATGCTATATATATAACACGGTTAAATAACTTACGCTACCATGATAGCATCAACATTCACTACCTTTTCAAAATGTAATTTATTGTTTAATATATGTAACTTATATTTCCAATCAAGCTTAATTAAAAATGCCAATATTAGTAAATCAAATGTTTGTTTTTTTTTCAGTTTAAAAAATACTATTTAAATATTCCCTATCACAAAATCACCTCAAACAAGAAAACAAATTTATCATGAAATAACCCAACAACTCAGAACACTGCAGCCGCTAAAATCTGAGCTTCAGCATAACCGTTCATTGGTTTCACGTCACACAAAATGTCATTAGTACTTAACAAAATGAACGATCACCCACCTGCTGAACCAAAGGCCAAGTGGTACCTGCTATCTGGATTAAATTTGACACAGCAAACATTGGCTTTTGCTTCCAGACATGCCACTGAATGCTCTTGATTTGTAGACCATAGCTTAACTGAAAATCAACCCAATGGCAAATTTAATTGGCAAACTTGTTCACTTTCTCAATAGCTAAATCATATCAACAAACCTCGGGCATCATCAGAACCAGATGCGATCAGTTTGGTGTCGACGCGGTTGAAGTCCACACTCCAACAACGTTTTTCATGTTCCTGGCAAATGTTGATAAATCAACAGACAATTGTTCTTAAAATCCTGCACCGTTCTCATTTCCATCACTTCTTTAGGCAAACCTAATATAATACCTGAAACAAATTTGACTTTTGACCGGTGAACGCGTCCCAAACGGTGACGGTGCCCTCGTAATCGCTACTGGCCATCATCCCCTTATGATACGAACTCCAACTGACACAACTATTGTAATAAAATTTGAGTTGAAAAAAGTAAAACATGTTGAATAAATGAACAATTAATGGTAGCCAACATGCCTTATTTTTGAATTGCACAACATCTCATTGACTGGATAATGAACGTCTACTGTATCACATATCACCATCCCATATTCAAAAACCTTCCAAACAGGTCAAAACACAAATTAGTTAGACAAAAGTTTATGATACAATGTACTCTTTTTATACAATTTTTTACCTTTATTTTCTTTGTGACACCAGCTATGGCAAAGTATTCGTTGTCTTTATCAAACTCGATACTGAAAAAAGTAAATTTCGTCTCAGTTTTGCATATGGAACTAAAATTTCTAACAGAACCATACCTAGAAACTATATTGGATCCATTAAAAATGTCATTGGCGTAACTCAGAGTCGCCAAGGGCCTCATGCTGCTATACTTGGTGAATTTCGCCAAACTCACTTTAAATTCCTCGAGCCCGTCACGAGACAAGTCTCCGGCTGCAGGACACAAGACGTGGATTAGACAGGCAAGCTCGTTCAAGATTTCAAATGTAACTGTACTGACCATTGGTGCAGGAAGACATATCTTTTGATCGGAGGCTGAAATAACAGCTTTCCAAATCATTAAAGTGACTGTGCATCCTCTTCCTGCGTGCTGCCAATGTATTCTGAAGCCACTGTTGTTTGCTGCCCTATTTCCAAAGTGTCCATCAATTAGAAATTTTTTTCGCATACGTATATTACATTACAACTTCAATGTACATTTCGACTTCCATTGAAGCCATCTTGGGATACACTGCTGCTTCCTGGAGCCACAATCAAGTCTACGGGGGACACTGCAGATGTGACCGCATCATCTGGAGATGTCTACAAAGTAAATTTACTAATTAGAAGTTTGTTTTTTCAATATTAGATTTAAACAATAGGACACTTGTGTTCAGAGTACAGTTCACATACCGAAACTTGTGAGCTGCTGCTCCCACGGTAAGTTACCTTACTTTTCTGGCTATTTAATGACTCCTGAAAAAAATGCAGTTATAATTTAATAATAATGTTGGGATAGAAATATAAGAACGTGTAAAACTTGCCTCAACGCGCTTGGAATCATCATCGATCACTTTTATTTCTTTTGTCAGTTCATCCAACACCTGTGACATAAATATTACACATCTTAATAAGTTTCACAGATGCACACCTACCTGCAAACAATTCATACATCTTGTTTGTGCCGTCGAACTTGTTGCAAAAATTCCTTTAGCAACTGAGTATGGGCAGCTTTGCAGTCCTGTCATAAACGTTTATAACATCAAGGTTATTAAACAAAATTACACAACGCAGATATGTGTAGAAGAACACGGAAAATAACTTACAGCTTCAAGCTGTTGCTTTTTTTGTACTAACACCTGCAGCATTAAATTGACATCACACAATTCCAAACTGTCCGATTCCTGAGCTAAAAACTCCTGCAGTTCCGACTTGCCGTAACCATTCTGCTGAAATTGAATAGACAGTTTTAAATGTTTAGTGCATAGCTACTTGAATAACTTTACAATTAGGACACCTTTTCGAGCTTGATCTTCTTCTCATCCATACGCTGCTTATGTTTCAAAATGAGTTCATTAACTAAAATAAAGGGGAAAAGAAAAACATCACATTATTAACACTGTCATCGTATTGCGACCCGCTGTCAGAAATCAAACTTCAATGTTACCAACTCACGGGAAAAATTCGGGAAGATTTGGTCTTTGTTCTCGATAGAAAAATTGCACTTGGGGCACCTTGTACTGCGCTCTAAGTTCTTCAATATACACTTGTAACTAGGGTATAAATTGCAAATTAGACATGTAAACTTGCGCAATCCACTCGTTATATTAAATATGAACTTCACCAAAAGCTGTGACCGCACTTGGTCATGTGGGCTTCTTCAATGATGTCAAAGCAAATTGGGCTGAAACATTTGAAAAAGAAAAGAGAGTCACATTAAAACACTATTTCGCATTTGTTTTCACTCTTCCTTCCTGGTTCCGGCTCAATATGATCATGAGCTTCGGGTTCTCCGCGAGCTAATCTGCAGGCACGTACACTTATTTCATTACTTTCTGTCAAACTATTTACATAAAATTCCTTTTTGACACCTTGCACACCTTTCTTTTCAATTTAAATAAACACTTCAAAAGAAAATAAATACATACATAATTAATGAAATGATCATTACTATCAAACAAGAATAATTATTTACACCTCATTACTAAATTTAGGACATGTCATGACATTACATAAACTTTGTAATGACACAGCACACAACTTAAAAGCTGCCAAGTAGGTTTCCCATTAAATAATTTGCAGTCTTGTTGTGTCTTATTTTCAACACAGATAACACTTAACATACACTGAATTTCTTGTATCTTGTATAATTCCACATGTGAGCCGTGTGCAAAGGCACGTGGAACTGAGGCTATTATTATTATGGAAGCCATGCATAAAGCAAACGCATGCTGTCGATAGTGAATTTATTACACTTGGCAATTAATGACCGTATTGTGTTTCAGTGTGTGCAGCCTTGGAATAATACAAGTCAAATGCATAATGTATTCATAATGTTCTGGGGTTAGATTTAATAACACCCTTGTCTTCATGTGAAGCGGACACGGAAAGTGGTGTCAATTAAACAGAAATAAATTAATATGTACATGCATGACAGTAAAATACATTGGTATAATTTATGACATGAGCATAATACCTGGCGACAGCTCAGATTTTTTGGGATTTTATCATGATTGTTTGTAAACCATATAAATTACTGGCAAGTTTATTTTCATAATTGTTCACTGCGTTGCCACTGGTGATTTTAACTCCGAAATTCGGCAAAACTTTCACGCTGTAATTTAATCCCAACCTCAACTAGGTTGGACAAATTAATTCATTGAACGATTTATTATACTCCAAATAAAAGCCATTGTTGATTCAAACCTGAAAAGACAAGGAAAACATATCATTTGCGATATCTAGACAGGAAGTTACCTCACTACTGTCATATAGGAGGATAACAAGAAACAAATGCATAATATAACTTGTGGAACATCAAAAGATTCCATTTTCTGAGGTTTAGAATTTTTTATACTGACCACAAAAAATCGTTGTTTTTGTCTTCATACGAGTTTTCCAGGCCATTTAGAACTGGAGGATGTTGTCGTTTCCTAGTGCGGTTGCGAACAGCAGCACTTGATTGCATTTTTCCAACTCCAGCCATCGAAACGTCCGCTTTTTACAGGTTTTGCGTCCCACAGACCCAATCGCCAGCTAGAGATCGCACTTTTTGCACCGGTGCGAAACCGCGGTCAACTCTTTTTTGCACCGATCAATCTTCCCATTTTCCGAGAACACTTTAATAACAACAATCCAGTCACTATTATTATACGCTTATTCACCGTCTACCAGGTCGTTTTCCACGGCTGTTGTCCTTTTAGGTCGCAGACTGCGATCACCATGTACACATGTATATTTGTTCACACTCCCACAATCCACCGCGAACCCGGGATTCCTTCGCACCGGCGCGGTTCGTGCGTTTCCGGATCCGGTACAAATTAAAATGTGTTCGTAATCTGCTGAAATCCATGCCATCCGCTAAAAATCATGTAAAAAGATTAATTATAATAGACAGAAATATTGCTAACAGAGCCTGATTATAGTATTACCGTCCTTCACGCGTGATGAGGACTGCAATGCTTTTGGAACGCAACCGCACCGCTTACAAGTTCCATACCCGCCCCATTGCATACGTTTTTCCCACTGTTGCAACCTTGCAACTTCCGGGGATGTTCGGCAACAGCAGAATTGTTTTGCAGACTTCAGGAAAAATGTTGGAATGAGCAAAAATTAGTGCAGATCGAGGTACGCTCAGGAGCGAAACCGAAATTATGGAGCGAAAATTAAGGATGTAGATTATAGTTCGATGCCCTGGAATCCGCCATGTTTCTCCTGCATCCATTCATGTACCAGAAGTTATAATTTCATAATTTGGCAATATGCTTTGTGCAGAGAATATACAAATATAATAAATCTGTATATTTTTAAAGGTTATTTAATCATTTTTATCAGCAGGTGCTTTTTAAAAAGTCATTGGAAATTGACAACCAATGAGCTTATTGTTACAACGTTGGCCATCCATCAAGCCTTGCAAGTATCTGACAAAGGCGGCAAGAGAGTGCTGCCACCTGTGATCGAGCGGCAGTAATACATCGACGAGCTCTGCCTGCTGATCCTCCGTTTACCTCCGCGGTTCTTCACGTCTGCAACTAGAAACTATGGATCAATTATGACAGTACGCAAGAAATAATGAGCCATTCCAATAAATTTATTAAGCGATTAACTAAATATATTCGTGAGGATCGCTTGGACAGAGTGAAATCGTTAATTCGAAAACACGGAGTGGTTGAATGCAATAATTACAGAAACAAAAAAAGTGATCGAATTTAAATAAATATTGCTAATATATACGATTCCTGTGTTGAACAAATAATAATTTAATTTGTCTATTATTTCAGAGCAGTCGTGGCTTCACCTGGCTTGTAAATATGGTAGCAAATACGTGGTACAGTATTTTACACGGATTGGTTTCGATGCCAGTTGTCGTGACAGGAAAGGAAATTTGCCACTTCATATCGCTGCTAGATACGTCCTATCATTAGAGACAAATAACCCGTCCACCTGTTAGTAGAGTTATATAAAAATATAATGTAATTTCCACTTGACAATTGTGCAATATACGTTTTCAACCCTATAGGGTACGTGGATTTCATCGAACCGCTGATGAAGGTGTACCCGCAAGGCCGGAAAGTTGCAAACAAATATGGGATCAGACCAAAGGATTGGTTGAAACTTTGGAGAAAACGGCATAAAGTACGGCTATATAATGCCCCTGGAATAATTTGTACCGATATTTTATTTTTGTATTTGAAATCCTGAAATTATTTAAATCCTGCGATGGATGGCCATCATCAAATTTTACTTGTTTTTTTTATACTGTTTATAAAAAGTCTGGCAGGACTTTTAGTACAAAACTGACTTTAAAAATGAAATGCAATGTTCACTAACCGTTTCAACCGTAGGAATCCGTGCCATTGAACCGCGCGCACAATGTATTGGAAGACCACTCGCATCGACGTAACGATGAAGATGTGACTTGGTGGGAAAAGTTGTATGACGAGATGAATTCAGAGTGCCACGAATTTCAATTCGGTGTGTGAACCAATTCACATGTTTCCATCCTAATTTGCAATATATTAAAAAAACGTACATTAAATACAATAAGTTATATAAGCTCTACTTATATGCTATCAGTATGTTTCCACCATTTATAATACAGTATAAAGGATATGTTCATATAGAATCTTGTGAAACTTTAATTCCTCCCATTATTTGTATAACAGATGATGATTTCCGGACACGACACGAAACTTACAACGAGTGGGCTTCTAGGATGTCATCTGAACACGAGGCGAAACGATTCAGAAATTGCAATTCCCATTCAAAACCACACAAAAAACAGTACGATGCTAAATCCCAGGCCAAATTCGAGGAAAGTATCCGTCAAGATGAAACGCACAGACGGCAACGTGCCGAAGAGGCTCGCACAGCTGATCTCCTAAGGCAAAAAAGACGATATGAAACGTTATGTCTCAAGTTGTTCCATGCAAAATCCGATACCGAAGTGAATGCAAACAGTCTACCTTGGCAGTTAAACGTTACATCCGACGATGTGGTGAAAGTACTTTTGGCAGGCATCGATCCGTCGGATGTCACTGCAAAGAAGAAATATTTAAGGCAAGCTTTTTTACATTCATACAGAATACTTCATAAAGTGATAGTACTAATTGATTGTCATGCTTTTCTTGTTATTACAGGGAGCAACAGATTCGTTGGCACCCTGACAAATTCCAACAACTATGGAGTAGCCGTGTTGCGAAAGAGGATCACGATGACGTATTGGCCGTTGTTAACCACTTGTCGCAAATCATTAATGGCGTTTTGGAAAATATGTAAATAAAATGTTTAATGTACAGCGTAATAGTTGTGAAACAAAAGAAGTTGCAAGTAACCAACTATCAGTTTATTTTTCCCTGTAACACACATGAAACGTGTTGGTGGGTTCATGTACCCGTATAATATCCCTGATAAATGTACACAACCTGGTGACACCTGTGCAACACAGCCACTGTGTTTACAAATCTTGCTTTTAACAGATGAACATGGCATTTCCGGCGTTTGCTCTCTCGCATGATAGCGGTTTCCATCATGCTCCCTCGCACACCCATCACGTCATGATTATTTTGCACGCATCAGTTCATGACATCAACCAAATGATATTTTTTGGCGAATGCTGAAAAACACTGCTATCTCAAGAAGTGTAAACGATATCTCACTAATAGCTATATAATAGTGCCTAAAATCAGTATTGACATACTGGGCTAGGCCACTCATGACTTGTTATCAAAATTCAATTAAGATAAATCTCGCTGAAACGATCGGTCAAACAAATACTTGAGGATGATGCGTGCAAAAACAGATGTGTCAAAATACTTATCCATATTCATTACAGACTCGCTCCATTGTCGGCATTTAAAAAATCGAATCATCGGGCGATGTGCATGCATGAGAAGAAATGCCAATTTCCAAGATGCAAAGCTTGCAATTATTAAACTGACTGGAAAGAAAGGTTTATTATTATCATTGCGTCACTTTAGCTCATATCAACCTACTGATCGACATTATAAAAGCAGCTACTCAAGCTGATAACTCCAAACATCCAGCTATATTCCAGTTACGGTACATTCAAGAATAACTTCAGAGCAAATATATTAGTACCATGAAGCAATTATTCCAAGTGTTGCTTTTCACGGCTTTCCTCTTGGCCCTGGTGAACAATGGTTATTCTCTACCTGCAGTTCTAGAGGAAAATGGTAAAGTGATATTGTAGTTATTTCAATATCTGCATGAGATGTAACACTATAAATTCAGGCAAAAATGTTCTTGATATTTTGTACTTGTAACATTGCATGTATTATATCTATTTTTGTTCCTATATATGTCTGCTAAAGGGTCTTCACAAATTTACTCAATTTTTTTTGCTAGTTTTGCTCAGCATGAATTCTCATAAAAATAACAATACAGAACAAATGTAGCACATATTATTTCTTGCTAAACTGGCCAATTATCAATCAGGCATCTTAATTGTTCATTGTGATTAGCATCTTCGCATTTTGCAAATATATAATATAGCCAGTATTGTAAAAGTGGTAATCGGCGTGTGGCAAAAGTTTCAGGTGATTTTATTTACGCGGGCAAGGGTGCATTTGTGTCCATTGACTTGTGACCTTTACCGAAGTTAATTTTAGTGGAACGTCAAAGGAGCGTGAAAAGCGCGAAAATAAAGCCCCGCGAACCATTACCACTTTTACAGGGTGCGGCAGTGCGGCCTCCTCGATTTTGGAGCAGCGTAGCTAGGGGTAGGGTGGGAGTACAACCGTGGGAATGGTGCCGTTGGAGAGCTGTGTTAATGCCATTGTGAGTAAACATAATGATTTACACAGAAAAGTATCGTGCGTTTGCTGTAGAGGTTTATCAAAATGGTAGTGCGCCGATAATGATCATTATCGGCGCACTACCATTTTGCGCGCTACATCGATCGATGTAGCGCGCAACTCTTTTGGTAATGTTGCAGTCTGAGGTCGGCCAGCACAACTTGTTTGTTTGAAGTTTGACATCCAATTTTCATAGTTTTTGCATCGGGACAAACAATTTTGACATTAAAAAGGAATTTACTGGTCGGCAATGGAATGCAACACAACCAGAAAATGTCGCACGCTGCATCGTTATCGGCGAACCACTATTTTGATAAAACTCTACAGCAAACGCACGATGCTTTTCCATGTAAATCATTATGTTTACTCACAATAGCATTAACAAAGTTCTCCGACGGCACCATCCTCACGGCTGTACTCTCACCCTACCCCTAGCAACGCTCCTCCAAAATCGAGGAGACAGCTCTGCCGCACCCTGTATGAAGCAATTTAAAAAAAGTTATACCAGTCTGAAGTTCACAAATCCTTACTTTTGCGTACATTTCAATGGGACAAATAATTGTTGAATAAAACCAGCAAATTAAATTTAAAAGTGATAAATGCAGTATAAACATGTAATTTCTAGTATTGAATTTCATACGAATTTGGTCCAACAATGCATTTTTTCCAGTGAAACCAGTTGAAGACACTGAAAAGTCACATTTGGCTGGAGCGAACTTCATCAACTTGGGACAGTTGGAGAAAGAACTGGCACTGAAATACCCAGAGGAATATTCCAATACTAAGTTAGACCCAGATGAACACCTTACTGAGCTATATATTTTACAATTAATTTTGATGCTCACCAAAGGATTAGTGTACATCAATGGCGAAATTGTGGACATTAGTGAAGTCAGTATCTCATGCTGCCCGATGGGCCGCTGATGCAGTCATCAAAACAAATTTACCCGCAACCATAAATAAATGTGTATTAATTGTAATAAACCATATTGTGCGAATAAATACCACTTTTCCATTTCAGGTTTTGAAATAGGTCTTGTAGGATTAGATAGGTCTCCATTAAATATGACAAAGTTTGTGAACACGGGTCAAACAATAAAATGGATTGGAAAAATGGGGGACCAGATGTAGAATTTGATAGCAGTGTATAATCGGAAAGGGTAGGAGATATTGATACCAAACTGAAAGAACAAATAGGAAGGGAAGAAGAAAAAGAAATGGAGGTCTGGATAATAGTGGGCGACATGAATGCGAGGATGATCTAGCAGGGGAAGTGATGAGGGAGGATGGAAGGGAGGGGAAAGGCAGATCTAACGATGAGGATTGCAATATAGAAGGGCGAAAAATGTTAAGGTGGTTGGAGGAGAATTTGATTGTATTAAATGGATGGGCAAATGGCGATGAAAACGGAGAATGGACATATGGAAAAAATGGTGGGATCTGTGCTGGATTATGGGATTGGGAATGACTGCACAAGAAAGTAATGAATTTCGAGATTGATGAAAGAGTGGATTCGGACCATATGCTTAAGATACAGATGAAGGCACACGAAGGAACGATGAGAGAGCACACACGAAAGGGTATGATAGAATGGAAGAGGTATGAGTGGTCGGAAGAGGGTAAACTGGCATACTAGAGGATATTAGAGGGGAAATGGAGAGATACTGAGGGGGGGGGGGGGGAACAGTGGAGCAAAGATGGGAGAGGATTAAAGAAAACATACAGAGCAGGACCAAGAAAGGAAAGAGGGATGGGGAAGCAATGAAAGTGATACGCGCCATGGTGGGGAGAAAGGTGCACAGTGGGGAGAAGACTGCTCCGGAGCCAGTTAAGAACTATGAGAAAGGGGAAGGCAGGGGACCGAGAGAGGTTAAGTGAAGAGTATATAAGGGCACGAAGGGACATTAAGAAAATATGTGACGAAAGTAGGAAAAAGTTGAGAAAGGAGGTAGAAAAGGAAGTGGCAAATATAAAAACACAAGAAGAATTTTGGAAGTTTATAAATTAGGAAAGGCGGAATAAGAAACTATCAGAATAACATTGACGAGAATGAGTGGGTGGAACATTTTAAGGAGCAGCTGGGGGAACAGGTGCAGAGAATAGAGAGAAGAGATATGGACAGAAGCAGCGTCGAAAGGAGGAGAGGAGTTACTCTGACATGGAGTGAAGATATTAAGGAAGAGGAAAGAGAAATATCGAAATTGAGTATGAGAAATGCGGCGGGTGGAGCCAGTATTGAAAATGAAGTGTGGAAGCTAGGGATGGAGTTGGTAAAGATAGAGTTGTGGCAATTATGCAATGAGGTGTGGAAAAGCGGAGTGATGCCGGAAGAATGGAGAGAAGCAACAGTAAACTGCGGCCTCCTGCAGCTGTATAGTGAAATCCGACGTTTTGATTGGTCGGGACTGTTTGCGCCCCAAAATTAT
>JAQIWR010000019.1:0-42412 GCA_034695945.1 Glomeris hexasticha
CCTACACCAAAACGTAACTGCTCCAAAACAGTCTTGCACCAAAACAGAACTGCACTAAAACATACCTGCGCTCAAACGTACCAGCACCAAACTGGTCTTGCACCAATATGGCCATGCACCAAAACGAAGTTGCACCAAATCGGCTGCACCAAAACGTTACGGACCCTGTTTTGTATGCTACTCGTCCTATAAAACAAGTTCTGTATATGGACCAATATGTGGATCTTCCGGCGAGGGAAATACAATTGTTTGGTTTTGATATTGACGAATAACGTATTAATTTAGTAAAAAAGGGTTTATTTAAAAATAGTGGTTTGCCCCAGGATTTCAGCTGCCAATGCAGAAAGAGCCATGTCACAGAAACATGTTGTATCACCTGTAGCACATGTAAACAAGAAATGTTAACGTGCCCAACCTTCAAATAAATAAACGGCCATATTGTGCATGTCAAACGATGCAGAATATACAATTATAAAATGAACATGGATGAAACTGAATTTATTTATTGCAGACACGTGAATCCATGCAATTTCCAATCATAAAACTTGCAACACAAATACTGACACTTAAAATATACCTAACAATTGTATTTAACAGAGCCAGGTTATTTGAACACCTGCTGTTGTTTTTGATACTTCCTAACATTAATAGTATTCGTTTATAGTTTCCGGACTGTCTAACAATTTAATCTAACTTCCTTAACAGCAAATTCTACTATTTGAAGAAAAAAACACTTTCATGATTAGAGATGATTAGGGCCTACATAAATTTTGCACAACCCTTGATGCTTATTCTAACAGTTGCTCTAACAACCCCAGCATCAAAGTATATCAGGATCCATCCACATGTGTCATCAATTCTTCATACAGAAATCTATATATAGATGCTAATGGAGGGCATTGCAATTCAATGAAAGCCCCACAGTGATGTGTATTATTGCATGCAACATTTACAAAAATCCCTTTTGTCTATTTGTGAAAAGCAACGCTAATGTGAAACACAACGACTTATAACGAAATGTTTACTATAAATGAACAAATGAGACAACTTAAAATGAGGACTTGCTGTATAAAAACACTCATTTTTGAGAAAACACTATACATTCACAGATTGCAACCAAATTTTGTCAACTATACAGTCAATCTTGGTACCAAATTTTAATTTATTCCCTTGTCCTGTGTCCTTGTTGCCTTCTAAACGTGAGTTGCTGCCTCCTCCTTCCCCTTGAAATGATGCTGTGGTTCACCGATCCGCCATTAGGTGGCGCCAAATCCCTTCAATCGTTATAATATAGAGCCCTATTTGCACACAATACAACAGTAGCCCCTTCCCAGAATCCCACTTAATGGCATATGTAATTTAACTGCACGCAGGCACACATTAACCTTATCCTAAATTAAAACAATTACTTTTGAAACTATTTTTTGCTAATAAAACAGCATTTTGTAACAAAATTCATTCACATTATTCTCATGCACTTAATCAGAATTACTGTCGCATAATATATACTGTATAATGTCTTTATGTATAGAGATTTTACACAATTTCAATCAAGACAATGATATTATTCCTGTGACGTTGCAATAATAATTCTTGAAGGGAGAGGGAAAATGTCACAGTTTTGTGACAGTTGTGACAAGAGAGGTGGAGCAACAAAACCCCAAAAACTGAGTTATGTAACTCTCAAACAGCTCCATGCTAACAGATGCCGACTTCAGAGTGGACTACTACCCTAAATTTAACTCTTATATTATACCAGTTCCAAAATAACGAACCAAAATAACCATCTTGAAATATTGCATATATGCATGTCATACAAAAATTCCAGGTTTTTTAAATTTTTCTTAGAATGAGTTTTGCAATAACTGAAAAATTATGCCAACACAGATGGTGCTGGAGAACAAATACATTGAAAATCCACCCCTCAATTTAATCCCATTAATAATAATTGTTGATTATTTCCAATAAGTGTCTAAAAAAATGTTATAATGATTTATAATAAAATATTCCCAATATAAAATCTATTATAACCAAGCTGATCAATGTTTAAATGCATGGAAACAAATTAGAAATGTCAGTATTTGATCCCTTCCAATAATATGAAGTGTGTAATTGCCAGTGGACAAATTATACTGGAAATTGTAACAGATAGACATCTGCAATATAACCAAAAAATGGTGCACATTTGAAAGATTGTCATCGTATTTATGGTCTAACCGGTACCTCGTATCATTTACAACCCCAACATGCAATGTCAGTGACAAAGGAGATCAGGCTTTTTACGACAGGAAGCGCATCGATATAAAGATTCTCTCTCCCCCTTTTTTTATACTCTTTCTTATTACGACCTTAACACTTCACTGTAGCACTAATAACTAATAACAGCTATAATTCTAATAATATAGTAATAATAATGACAACGTTTGCTAGATAATTGCTGATAGCGATTCTAGTTGACAACAACAGCGGCTATTATAACAAAAAACCAGTGAGGGAAGGGTAATTGTTTTAGTTTCCGGTTTTTCCACGTCCAAAAACACAATGTTTCTCGGCCAAGATGGCGACCGAATGGCGCGACCTGCGCGACCCCCGCGTCTGGCCGATGAACTCTACCGCCCTCTAGCGGCTTTTCCTTTCCCCCTCCTCTTTCTCTTTCTCTCTCTCTCTCTCTCTTATTATTATAACAAAAAACGCGCCGACATTGACAACAATGAAAATCCTGCTGTTGTTTTTCGGGTACTTCTTCACACTTATTCACCAATTCCATATATACTACTATACAAAATCTGTTCACGTTTCTCCCTTTTTATTATTATACAATATCTGCATTTTCAATATTATATCCATAAGTCTGTCTATAATAATATTCAGTCAGATAATGGCACAGTTGAATCTTCAATCAATCTCTATAACGTTACACAGTACACATTACAACATCACGTATTAAAATATGACGTCAATATATGTAATACATTTTTATTTCCTTTTAAAAACATGTCAATTTGAACAACACATAACATTCATTGTACTTCAATATTTTGCACTATTCATTCATGGATTATTCGGTCAATGAGTGTGCCTGAAATTAGGTCAGACTAAACGTAGTGCTTTATATACGAGTTAATAATTTATGCAGCACTTATTTCATTATAGAATATCAATTTGGCAATACGTAAATGTCACCCAAACAGTTTTTAAAATGTTTATCAGCAACAAACACGCTTTTATATTATGAGTGGTTTATTGTGTGCCAATTGGCGACAGAAGGGAGGGGCTTAAAAGCTCAAAATAAAACGGTACTTACCAAATTTTAGCACCTAACCGCAAAAACACCGACTTTTTATACGTAATTGCTATAGATTTTTGGACATTATGAATGAAGATTGTTACTATAGTGTTATTAAGGCCTATAACATTATACCATACTAATCATTATATTCATTAACAAGAGAATTTACAGTGCCACAATTATTAGTTGGAGCTTGTTAGCTGTATTATATTATATAGTTTATTTCAACTGTATAAGTATATTAATAATGTACAGCAAACTAATTATAAAATTATGTGTAACTTCGGTTGCTAATTGCTTGTTTAATCCTAATTTTAAACGTTATACATTGCGACACTGGAATGCATGTAAACACCTCCATATAAATTGTTTCTCCAATATTGAAATACATATATCAGCCAGAATACAAAAGGCTCAAATGCAGATCACAGCATTATATTGGCAATACGTTATTACATCTAACGGTACCATAAATCAAATGCCGGCTTATGTCATCACATTTATTTGTCGCCATTTCTTATCCACAAATGGATCACAGTTATCGCTATATAATGTAGAAGACATTTTCCAGGCAAAAAACCAAGAAACCAAACAACAAAACAAACATTATCTGATGGCAAGAATGGGATTTTTGCAAAAAGTGGCTAAATAAAAAAAAAGAAGCATGACGTCTTTGGGCAGCGCCACCTGGCGGCCGGTCGTTATCTGTCGTTATTGGCCGTTAAGTGGGTGGTGGTCAACTGGTCACTCTGGGTGCAGGGTGCTGCTCTTCTTCCCCTTGCACCATAAAACTAATGGCGCTGTTCCGCCATTGCCGCCTAACTTGCCATCATTGCCCGTTGCCATTATTTCGCAACCTATCTATAATGCTTGGCCTTGATTGGCCCGTGACGTCACCGTCTCCCTCGCCATTGGCCTAATTAAACGCAACCATCGAATGTTGCTTGTAAAACGCAAACCAGTCAATTTATATAAACGTGACAAAATGCCAAATCCTATTCCTATAAAACGAGTTGACAAATTGCAAACATCACTATTCCATTTGGCTATTATTATGGCACACATTGTTATTACGTCACACCACATTCAGCCATGTTCGTCAAAAATATATTTAACATTTAGGATTTTTCAATATACTGCCAATTTATCTTAGTCAAAGTGTAAAAAATAACAAATCTAGTGGAATTGGGAGATTTTATACGCTTATTTGGGTCACAATGACTGGGAAATGGGTCAAAAAGCTATTAATAGTGCACAAATGGTTAGTTCAGGGTATGTTAGATTAAATTCGGTTTAGATTGAAGTGAGGTAATGTTAGATTAATTATGTTAGGCTTCTTTAAGTGACTGTTTTAGTTGCCATTCATCAAAAATGATAATTAAATGCAAGAAAAACAGTTTAACTGGTTTGACTATAGTGAGTCTCAACTCAAGATTGCACATTTCAACGTTTGTTAAAAAATAATATCACATAATCCGTAAGTAAAAATATGGGAAAATACACATCAATTAACTTTATTAAGTTAGCTACTCCAATTTTGCATCATGACAAGTTTTTCGGTTTCAAGATTTACTCAATAAAACAAGAAATCAATTGTGAATCGCTGCAAACTTGAGTTGAGACACACTATAACATTATCTTCGCAAAATCACATTCCTGTTGCAGATCTGTATCATTCTGAATAGTTTTCTTTTTCTAACAATGTAATGTTACTTTCCAAGGAACAACAACAAATGTAACACATTTTTGTATGATTTTTTAAAAGTAGTAATTCGATTTTTTCTCATAATAAAAAACGCAATTGAAAAGTTTTTTCAAGCTTTCGCTTTAATCAAAGTACAGTAAAGTCTGGTCAAACTTTTTGACTGTAATAAAAGTCGGTATTTTGATGTCACTGGAGACCCACGTTTCATTTTCCACGAAAACGAATAAAGGGTAACAAAAGGGCACATATACTGTATACCACATAATGCGTTTTATACAGATTATGCGAAGTTGTAATCGGTGTTGTATTGTAAGGCGCATTAAGTACACCTTTTTTTCAATTATGTACTTTCGGTATTAAGCTGTTCACACAATTACAAGCGACTTGATGGTCGTCAGCGGATGGAGGCAATTTTTAGTGAAGCAGCTGCACAGTTTTTGGAACATTATAAACGGGCAAAGGGGCGGGGCGAACGGCGTGCAAAATCAAGGTGAAGGTTTTGAAGGCCAGTATGCATCTTTTTTCTATACTTACCTAAGCTATTTTATAGCAAAAATCTATGCATGGCTTTTTACGACTCTGGCCACAGAACGAGCCCTATAATAGAAGTTACGTCCTTCTTCAATGTCATCGCCATTCAAATGTTCCAACATCCAAAGGACAACGTCCGATAACCACACTCATTACAGACCTTAAATCTCGCAACTTGCACGCCCCCTTTCGAGGCATAGTAACTAAAAACTATCACAAAAAATCATAAGTCCCCCCCCCCCACATAACCATTGTCATAAACGCAATAACAAATTTATGTCCCAGATACAAATCAATAGATCCCATACACATATTCTTGTTTTTGCTTCGAGGTTTGTACAACAATCAAAACTGGTTTGAAAACATTTAATACCATTACACAAAGGATATTTGTAGTACGTAAGTAAACTTATAGATTGTAATGGAAATTGCAAAACAACATTAACAAATGAAGCACAGCTTCGAAAAAAAACATTCCTTATGTATAGCGAGTCTCAACTCAAGATTGCACATTTCAACGTTTGTTCAAAAATAATATCACATTTAATCCCTAAGTAAAAATATGGGAAAATACACATCAATTAACTTTATTAAGTATGTTACATCAATTGCGCATCATAAAATGTTTTTTGGTTTAAATGTTTGCTCAATAAAGCAAGAACTCAATAGTGAATCGCTGCAACCTTGAGTTGAGCCGCACTATAGATTTATTATCATTTTCTAAAGAATAACTGCACTTTCATTTTCATCTTATTTTCTTCATTTGCATTACGTAAGGAACAAAATATATTTCCCATTTATCATCTATGCAAGATACCAAAAATGTTTAAAAAACAACTGTTTTTATTTCTACTTATTTTATACTTCGAAAAATTATAATTGCATTTAATTTATAATAAACTGCTGTCAAAATTTGAAAGTGGTCGTCTTATGACTCCAAATGTTAGATTTCTTAAAACATCTTCATTAAAATCCTGCAATATATCATTGTAAAATTCACAGCAATCAATTGAACAACTTTCACAATACTTTTTCCACATTTTTAATATCAGAAGAATGCAAAACTGCAAAAACAGCAAAAAACCAAGTAATTGAACTGGGTTCCTCTCACTGCATTCCACCCTCACCTCAATAATTCTCAATTCCCCATTGCTTTCAACTATAGGACTTGGATATGAACGACATTAACTCGGTGTAATTTAGTATAGCTGTGGTCAAGCGTTATTTGAAGCGAATGAAATGGTGGCGCCAAATCCACGGAAATTGTTAGAAAAATGCCCGTTTTTTTCTCCAAATAACTTACTTATTTTCCGACACACTGAAAGTGTTCGCCTGGTTTTCATATAAAAGTATCCCCCCCATTCTTGCCAAGAAAAAAGTGGGCAAAAAAGAGGAATTATTAGCGAAAGAAGCGAAGCAAGAAGCGGAGGCAGCGCGGAAGGATACAAATCACGACGACCGGACTTTTTTTCTCTCGCTTTTCTCTTTTTCCCCTTCCGCATTCGTAATAACATGTCAATCGATACCTATACGGTCACGTGGTGTAACGTGCGGCCATGCTGTCATTATCAGCGCCTATATCCACACTAATAATTGCAATTTTTCAACGCAGATTAACACGTCACATATACACAATATCGTGCATTTTCAATTGCTGCAATCAGTTCCTTATATCCAGTGTTACTAATGAATCCAATGACTGAACACACAATGATGCATAATGAAGAATATCACTTTTACAGTATTTTGCACGTTATTTAGTTTTCTAACAATGTCCTTTTTAATACAAAGACACGAGAAGGACTATAGTAATTTAGCAAAAGCGCTCTAGCTTATGGAGTTACGTTATTTTTACTAAATTAAAATTCCATGTTGATATTTGGAAACCTGTTGAATAACAATGCAACATTTTGTGCATTAAAATATAGTACATTTAATTTGGAATCTCGGTATGCATATTGCATTGACCATTTCCTATTTTCGCCACCAGGGGAGAATATGGCGCTGTAACGTAAGAAAATTGTTTTAGTGTATGGATTACAATATAGTAATAGGATTACAATTTTGGGAAAATAGGCGATAGCAGCGCCATATTTTCCCCAGGTGGACAAAATTTGAACTATTTTTGTATCCACCTACACAAAATAATTAAAACTATTTTTGTCGACCAGAATAAAAAAACATATGAAAAGAAGGAAAACTACTTTCCAAAAATTCAGTTGACCTTCATTGCAAATAACAGCATCATTGAACTTTTCAAACAAATTGCTCCACCACGACCCCATCCGTGTTGCCAAAACTGAATTTCAAGGTCATTTCAGACATAACATAAAATGTTATTATGTTATGTTAATCAGATGTAACCGTTATATTTGAACATCCACAAAAAATAATAAAAACATTACAAAACTGAAGGGAGGTAACAAATATTAATTTTGAGATGTATACTACTGTGCAATAAAGAAAATGTTTTATGTAACTTACTGAAAATAAATAATCGGTAATTTCAGTTATCCGAACATTAACATCCAAGGCCCGTCTTATAAAAAAAATCCCATTCACATGTTTAAAAAAAGGGATTATAGCCCTACAAAACCTGAAATATTTTTATCACAACGTTCAATTTGTAACATACAAAAATGAAATTAATAGCGAATTAAAATGGACACAAATCAGGGATAAGATCGCATAAAAGTTGAGTAATAATAACAGGTGGGATGGAGAGCGGTGAACGGAGCGCAATAAATCATCATTGCCATAAATTAGAAATTTCAAAAACATCAACAAAAAACAATATGTTGGGTTGGAACAAGGTTGGAAAGAAGAAGAAGAGGGGGGAAATGAGTATACAAAGGGAGTCGTCGTGTTTAGAGTGCAGTGAACGCTTTCTTTTCAACGCCAATTCAAGGTCATCTTTTCTCTCTTTTTTTTCTATCTCTTCTCTCACTGGTTGAATATAACTCGTTGTGACGTCACCACGGGTTAAAAGGGTCCAAGAGTTTTGTTTTAGAAAGTGGGGAGGGGGCAAAAAAAATGTAGGCAGGTGGGGAAAACTGGCGTGGGAGCAGGCCTTATTACATGCACACGTGTATCCATGCGCATGCGCACGACCCGTCACCTGCCATCTTTATACGCAAAAAAAGTAACACCCCTTTACAATAATGCATTCACGCACGTCGATCAATCGTAGCACTAACGTCATTAACATAAACAACGTCATCGTATAAATTATAATAATTGCAAGAGGCAAATCTGCTCCCACTCTCATGATAATGATCACAGCTTCAGATTGAATAATACGAATAGCGGTTTTTTTTGTGCGCAGGACGCGAGCGGGTAAAAAAATCGCACGCAAAATGTTTAATTAAAATCGTGCCGACTAATATCAAGCGATTACCAAAGGGAAAACACTCATTATACAGAAAATCAGGCATAAAGTTACTTTAATTGATACTGGGAATCGTCATGCAGCACGAACGTATGGAAAAACAAAGTGCAACCTCGATTATCCGAATTTAATGGGACCATCAAGCCCATTCAATATACTATAATTATCGGATAATCAGTAAAATTAGAACGTATTTTGCAAGGGCAACACAAAAATTTAGGCTTACTAATCATTATTCTGGAAGTTACTCCAAGACGTGTAATAAAAGATAACAGTATACTGACTTAAAAAAAAAGTTTTAAATTCAACAAAACAAATACTGCACTGTATAATAAAATAATAACGCAATGTAATACTATTTCGAGCTAAGAATAACCCAAACCTGTAGCGTACAATGACGTTTTGTAATTTAAAATTCAGATACTTTATGGGGTATTTCGGATAATTGAGTTTCTATACTGCATATAAAATGCTGTTTTGTTCCCACACATCCCATTGAAAGGGTCATAATTACTAAACCTGCAATGAAACATTTTCGTTACAATAAAACACATATAGACAAATTGTTTATAATATTTAACGTCATATAAAACAAATCAAAATGTAAAATAATTTAGAAATGAGAAAATATATAATTATCACAGATATGTGTATTGTTATTTCACCCAAAAAATTAATAATGTGCAGATTATCCTGTGATCTTGAAAGCATTATAATGAATAAAAAACATCCATTAAGTGTTTAAATAGTTTTGTTCATATGGAAATTCCATATTTTATTTTCCTATCCTAATAATCTCTTAGATCTATAATAAATTACCAATTTCTCAGACTAATTGCATCTACTGTGGTATATAATTTAGTGCATGAATAAATAATCCAATTCCGATATTACTATAAATGTCACTTAGCTACTCATGACCAGCAAATAAATACGCATAGTTTACCAATGGTACATACAGTAATTACTTTCATCACATTTATTAATCGACCCCAACATTTTCCGCAATGCTACTTGCATGAACTGAATATAATGCATTCACTGTATGCATATCTATAAGAACTACCATGTTAAACAATTCCTTTATAATATTTCAAGCTTATATAGTCAAATATGGCACTACTTGGGGGTATTTGGAGAACAAAAACGAGTTCAAGATATGGATTTATGTCGAAGTTATGCTTGGGACATATAGTTTTATTTATTTATTTACTGCATGTATTCTTTGCATGAATACTGCAAAAATTTACTTTTCAAAATGCCAATAAATGCGGAACATATTTGACATATGATTTGTCTATATAACCTGAATTTTATTTATATTATACAATGCCACAAATAATGGACATTTAATAGCAACTGCAATTTTTAACTCCAAAAACCCTCTTTTGCACTACAAATGTTTTGCAAAGAAAAAGGCGGGAAACGAAGAAAAATGGCGGCAGTCAGAGGGTGCATTATAATAATTATACTATATAGGAAGAAAAATGGTAGACGTCTTATTTGATGGGTGTTATTGACCTTTTTATATGTTATCCTGGGCAACATAAAAGAGCAATGCTGACGAAGTTTAACTATGCAATTATATAGGTATCTGCGAGTTGACCAATAACCGCACGACAATGTGCCAGATTTATATGGCCGACAAAGTATTACAGTGTATAAACACTGCACTGCTTTTATATATGAATCGCTTTTGCCCATATTATTCCATAAAGGTCGTTATACGAGGACCAGCTGTCCACCATGTTTCTGGCCCGAATTAACGGCCAGTCAGCAAAAGATGCAACTTACCCCCACCTGACACCCTCACAGATCGTTATACACTTCCCAGCTGGACTGTAACACAAACCCCCACCCCCCACTTTACAATAAAAAATTTATCATCTTTTTTAACTTCCTCTGAATAGTTTTACAAAATTTCCCCTTCTGTGCAATGTCTTCATTTTCTAAAACTCTTCATTTTTTTATATTTAATTGTTAAGTATCACAGTTATTTGTCATGGATCACGTTGCTGAGAAACACTAGGCAATGCAGTGAATTTCGCTTAATTGGGACAAAAGACAAATTGCAAATAATCTGGTCAATATGCATGAGGAAAACAGACAACTTTTTACTTAATCAATTGTAATTAAACCGTGTCAGTGTATTACATTGCAAAACTTAGCATGCTTTAAATCAACTTATATATATAAACTTTACTTAGAAAATTGCTTAGTTGTGACATAACATGTAACATGGACCTCCCCTGTATCTTATGTCACACTTTTGTCGCAAAATCAGACCCCTCTAACCCTCCATGTGTCAATTCTGTCACTGGCATCATATAACAAAACTGTTCAAATACATTTGATTTACTTTACGTATAAAGTGAATCAAGTGCAGCATTTGAGCTGAAATCGATTAAAGGCATAAATAAAATACGGTGTCAATTAATCAACTGTCTTGTATTCTCAATAATATACTTCAACTTAATTAAAACATATGTCCAATTGCTATTTCAACAGACTGTGCATTACATAATACAATTCAACATGGGTAACTAATTAATTTCATACAAAATTGCATTGCATACAATTTTCACGTGCAATTAAATCTTTTTCATTTATATTTATTAGTATATATTGTACATTAATTTTGGTATTAGTTTATATAATATGGAATGTACAGTCCATATTGGAAACAAATTGTATTTTTGCGTTTCGTTTTAAAGTAACACCTCGAATTTTATGCACAAATGAATTGTAAACGAATGCGAATTCCTTATTGACAGCATACTAATATTAATATTACACCTTGTGTGACACTGATTGTATACAATAATAAAATCTATCTACGTATTAATCAATTAATATAAATCACACAAATGTGTATTGAGCTAATACATTGCCAGCACGTCCAATAACATAAGTGATCGTCCATTCCCCTGATTTTCAAACAAGTCATTTATTTAATCTGCAAAGTAACTTCTGTCCAAACTGTCTTCGAAAATAAATTATGACACTGAACAAATATTTTCAAATAATATTGATTTCTATCCAGATAACAAGTTCTCTCGTTATACACAGGCTTAATTGCCTAAAAAAATACTTTTGTAGCTAGGTAAGGGAAAACCCATATAATGAAGACTAATTTGCCATTTGGTTTCCATGTAAATTCGCATGATTTGTTTCCTATAGGTCTGCAAAACTTCCTTTTAAAACGAAGAATTTATTGGATAAATAAACAATTAAACTGCATGCAAAAGTATTATTTAATGTGCACAAAAATAATGCAGTGATATTGTAATTATGGCAAAATAATCATTTTACGTTTCTACTTTTATAATCACTTTTACTGCACTATGTGGCAGTATGTTCAAAATCAGGACATATCAACAAATCTGTGACGTCATACGTCCTTGCAAAAAATCTCACATGAATACGTTTATCGGATAATTGAAACAAATAGTAAAGCAAGAGCTCGTATAACAAGGCATGCATATTCATGAGCAAGAAGTTTGCATTTTCCTTCCGAATTAATTATGCTATTCGTTGCAAATTCTATACTAGTCCGAATAAAATTACAACAAATAACTTCAATTTTGTATGTGCATTATAATATCACAGTAAAAACATATAATTTTACAAATATTTAAATTTTTACGCTTTTAATTTCCTCAGGATTTCTTGAAGACTGTCTATTTTATCAGCAAAATCACGATTTCAGGAACTAATTTCTAAAATGCAATATATAGGGCCTACAACTTGCAGAAATATGTCGCAGTTTCTCAAATACAAACTTCAATACAAACCACAGTTTGTTAAATTTAATGTTGGATTTCTGTTTTTTTCTCTATTTAAAAAACACATTTAAATTGATCAAACTTCAGTTGTCCTATAGAACAACATTTGTGTAATATATTCAGGCAATTAATATCAGTACCTAATTGGTATAATTTCCATGCAAGAGACTATATAGAGTACTTATCCATATTCCAATTTGATTTACTCAGCATTTGTAATAAGTTGTAATTCAATTATTGAAAATGTTGACCATCCCAACAGCAAAATCTCACATATTACTCCCTTCAAATTTCAATTTCTCACCCACATACACAATATAACTGTTTACACACATTCCCTGTATAAAATCCCTGACCAGGAAATTGATCATTGTTTACATTGAGCTCGTTATAACACTATAAATATTACACAATATACAGCATAACAGAGATTTGGATGCTGTGTCTGAGTGACCACCTTGCACCATGCTACTACATGTTCTTGGGACGACCCCCATCGGAGGTTGCGGGAGGCTGACCTCTACTAGCCCCGCCCACAATCTTCACTATCTCCCCCCCCCCTCCTCCACCCCACCCCCCTTATCACTGACAAAATCCCCCTGACGTCAACGTTAACCGAGACGTTGTTCGAGACGCGAAAGATGAGGATGCTGCATGCAGAGTGAAATGTGAAAATGGCACATTCATACATACGCTGTCTCGCTATACGTTTTTCCCTCGTTTCCCCTATACACCGTAACAGAGCAACAAAAAAATGCCCCTATTTCTGAACACGCAAATATTCCACACTCACACTGACCTGTGCATTGAGCCTTACGTAGAAAAATCGCCGCTTCAATTCCCAGCATCGTTTCCATTGTAATATATACGTGTATATAGAGTATAGAGAAGGAGGAGAAACACTACACTGCGCACAATCCTGCACGATGTGTGTACGTATAAATTCCAGGGTTTCGATATCCAACATTTTGATTGAACACTGGTGTGCATGGTTCGAGTATACACGGAGCTGGAGTGAGAGAGTGGCGGAGACTGTTGATCTGGTCCGGCATCCTTCTGGCTTCGCACACACACCAGACACAGGCATATAGGTTTGGTTGGTGCAATGGGAAAGACAAGAGGGAAAAGCAAAGCTGGGCGTCCTCTGGTGACGGGAAGGGAGAAGCGTCCATATACACTCTACACTCCGGACCACTACGTAGCTGCACCGAAATCGACATTTTTCCTCCATTTCCAAGCCAATGTCTGCACAAACCCGCACCACTCCTTTCACAATTCCCATCGTTTTCCACAAACTGAGTCATGTAAGTAGTACTAGTACCACTAAACATCTACTTAATCTCATTACGTATACGTGTACTCCGGTTATAGCGAACTCATTTCGATCATAACACCCGTCTCTTTCATTCATTCCGTACTCATTCCATTCATTTTAACCACTTCATTCATTTTATTAACGTTATTTCAGCTTATAAACAGCTATTTACAGATTAATCTTGAATATGTATACGTATATCGATGATAGAAGATCCATATTGCACAGAAGCCTATATTGAGATAATCTTTATTTTCAGCTAAAATTCCGAATAATATGATTAACACAGCATTAATACGTAAAATAACATATATTTATATATTTTTGTTTATCCCATTAATTTCCACTATGCAGGTTTTTGGTTTTGTTTTATTACATTTTTTCTTTAATAATAAATAAGCCAGTTAAGTCTATTTATTATATAACCAAATTTAATAATAGGAATATAAAAATGTGGTTTGTAATATTGGAAAGCATGTTTTTTATTTTCTCCACCCTCGGTTGTAAAAGCTCATTTATTTAGCGGCAATTTAAAGTAGAAATATAGAATAAGCTGTTTCCTATATAGCGGCTTGCAACAAAAAGATTTGAATGTAAACAAACATACATGAACCCAGCAAAATCGTATATTTATTCATTGAATCGAGGTTTGTTTTCAGTGAAAATCTGCTAAAAATATATTACTGCAATATGTTTTCACTGTATGAAATTAAACAATTCGTTGTGTACATGGCAAAATTTATAAATCTTAATATTGATTGCTGTGTTCAAATATAATTTTGTAAACATTTAATATATTGAGTTCGTTGTTATACTAAATCTGAACGACCTAAACATTGAATTACAGCAAAACTTTGTGTTCTAGCTTTGATTATTTCTACTTTATTCTTTACAAAACATTTTCCTTCATTTGTTAAAATATATAAATTAAGTATTATACTTTCATTCAACAAATTGCTGGATTCTACTTTTACTCATTCAACAATTTCACTACACGTTGCTTAAATCCAGACCAAACTATCGTTCTGACGTCACACACTCACACCTCCCACCACCTCCATTTCCACTGCATTTCCCACTATCTGACATAATTTCCAAATTATCCTTCTTAACCTGAATGGCACACACATGCAAAAACACACTCACACCAGAACACAAAACACACCCACACCAGAAAGCTCTTCCTGTAAATCATCCAAAATGCTGCATGTCTCCATCATATTCCTTTTAAAACACTAAACCACATCCTTTTTGCAGGTATTGCAACTATATAGAATTGCAACCATCAGTTCATTCTGTTCACTGAAGAACCAAGTTGCCTTATAAAGTAAGGAGAATATTTTTGCATTTGGAGAAATGTTGCAGTTGTTTTCACTCGCTCGGTCACTCACTATTTCTCCGTTATATTATTACACACATAGAGAGTAAGTACAAGGCGGGAAAATGTCCCAATATCCAATGTTGCACGTTTTCTGGTGGTGGAAACAGAGTGGAGCAACACCAGGGGAAACACGGAGCTGTTTGAGGGGAGGTTCACTATTGCTGAACTCGGAGGGAAAAGCAAGGGGGCCAAAAAGAACTGAACCGCCAACAAGGCGCTGGAGTGGGGAGGGACGATGAAAAAAAAGAGAGGGGATGACGGAACCCAACCAACCAACCCCTGCAAAAAACACGCACACACAACCCAACTACACTTTTGTGTTTTCGGCTTCAGCGCAAATGCACATAGAGAGAGAGACAGAGAGAACAGAGAAGCCATTGCCGCAACCCAAACACAGATCACGTAAGTCGGAGTTGCGTAAAACGAACGCAGATAACATCATCATCGATTCTAGGTAAGAAATACGATGGAAAATGCAACGCTACAGTGGTTAACATCAACGATTTTTCCCGTAATATGTACGATATATACGTTTATTTTGGACACAGCCACCGATCGCCATTTGTCGATGTCAGCCGGAGCGCCACCCAGCGGTCGCCAGCCAATAGGAAACAAGCAGTCCAGGCGTGACTAATCAATCGAGCACCAAATTTCGCCATTGAACGTACAGATGAACAGATTCATCAAGATACTGGCAGTAGGTTTCAGTTGAACTGCCAGAAAAGGTTTCCTGCTTTTCCTGGTGTATATAAAATAATTCATTACGAATCTGTCGATCTTATTTTTTTGTACAGTGTGCTGTGTATAATACCGTATATAAAAAAAGAGGCTAATTATATGTATGTAATGTGCATTATGCGGAAGAAATCACTGCGGTTCATTACAATGGCAAACTAAATATACAGTTTTAATATTTCAGTCTAAAATGTAATTAACACATGCTGCCTTATTATGCATCAGTACAGTGTGTATTAAATATAGTAAAATTTTGATTATAATTAAGATCATATAAATTGGGGAAATTACAGTTTTATCACCAGATGTGTATTCTGTGTATTATAGCATATTCATGCATAACACTGTCCCAATAACTAAGTTCAATTTTTATTTATCACTTTTTACACCAGGTGGTGCTTTTAAAAATATCAAATGCATAACTACAATACGTATACCTATATACTAAATAATGCAGTGTTTTATATGGGAATGTCCTAATACTGTACTGTACCACTAACTATTTTTGTCAAGTTTGTTTTTAGTCACGTGTTCCAACGGTTAAATAACAAGATGAAGAAAAAAAAACAGTTTGTTATTTTGCAGACAAACGGATAAACGAAGTGGCGGAAGCTTTTTGGGGTTAAACAAAGCCGCTTTTGACAGCTTGAGAGTAAACACTGACGCCACCACGTGCCACCAACGAAGTCCTAAAGAACAAGAAGGTCTCTGGAAAAAAAAAGCAAAAGAAACTAACCAGAAACTGAATAATAATCGTACAACACGTAATAACTGTGTACGTTCAATATAGATAAATATAGGACTACACCATCTCGAATGGGCTAGACACTAAGGAGACAGTGGAACATCTTCCCAAAAACGTATGGTCCTTTTTACACACATGAGCAGGAGGAGGTGGAGGAGGACCAGTTCCTTCTCTACTTGTGACGTCATTTCCCCCTCACTTTTCGTTATATAGTCTTGAGTCTGCACGTGGCGGGGGTTCCGGGTATCTACCACCCCATTTCCAACACTCCTCATCCTCCTCCTTCTTTAAAAAAAACGCGTTTCTCAAAAATGAGAAGGAGGAGGATGAGGAGAAGGTGGTAATGGTGGTTGTAGAAGGTTGTAGAAAGTAAAAAGCACTATGGTAAAAAAGAAAGAAACAAACCCAACCCCCTCACATCCACCCACCCTTGGTGAGCCAGCCGACATTGCTGGAAGAAAAAGAGATGCTTGATGGTGTGTGTGTGTGTGTTGAGAGTTGGAGAAGAAAAGAGAAAAGTTAGCCTCGCAGAGCCAGGTGTGCATTTAGTTGTTTCACGCAACTTATCATGTGTATGTTTCCACTTTTCTAATATGGTATTTTGGTGGATTTTTGCAGTTCAGTGTGCTTGACCTGACCTAAATCGAGTCACTTTCGCTGCGTGTGACCTCTTTTTTACTCCTCCTCCTTCTTCTCCTTCTCTTCTCCTTCTTGGTGTTCTTTGCGCACGCGCGACGCTTCAAGGAACACCCTGTGCGGTTGGATGACCTCTTCGGCTCGGTATCCATCCGCCATGCTTGGACTTGAGAGAGAGAGAGAGAGAAATAGAAAAGAGAGCCAGACGGCCACCAATCCAACCCACCCCACCCCTGGTAACTGGAGGGCAACGGCCCTCTTCTTCAGATTCAGGGCTAAGGGGTAGTTACAATCTCATGTCTACTTTCTCAACAAACTAAAACCCCCAACTGCATACGTGAAACTTGTTCGGATTTAGTTGAATTGTACAATCCTGTTGATACAGAACCTTGAACTAACGTTGATAATTCTGTACAATTGTGCACAAACTCAATTTTATGCAAAAAATGCTATGCGCAATTATGCACAGCTTTCTTACCAGATATTTTCAGCACATTTCTGATGAATTGTGCAAAATTATACATTTTTTGCATACTATTTTGAATTGTGCAAAAAACATGTTTTTTTTTTTTGCAGAAACATTTTTGCCATTGATTCAATGGCATTGCACAGATGGTTGACATGTTTCAATTGTTTGTTTTGGACAGCTGAATAATGGCGACTTACGTATATATAATTTGCATACATTAAAGTCTTTATTTGAAAATACGTACTACTTGAATACAAGTACTATACTAGTATTTAAAGTTAAAAAATGACATTACTCATGCGGGACCACACTTTCCAAGACGGCCATGAAGATCAGGTTTTCGTTAGTTTTGTGGATAACCTGGAAACACAGGCTTTTCTATGGTTACAAAGTTTGCAAGTGCCACACCCCCACCCCTCTCCCCAAGGCTTTAAAGATACGTTATTGTTGCACGACCCTTATAAGTATAAGGAGGGCTTTTAGGGGTTCTTGGCCGAACCCTGGGATGTGAGACCGCAGTGACTGGCATTTTTCGCCCCTCTCATCATCAAAAGACGTCCAAGTCGTTTTCTTATTTCCCAGAATCACCTAAGTCATCTTCACACAGTAGTAACACAAGCCAACTGTGCTCATAACATATATTTTGTCGCCTTTTTTCACGTTTTTTCCCCATTTCCATCACATATATCAAACCAACTAAACCTTACTTCGATTTTCTCTCCAGTTTCTTGTATTAAGTCGATTAAATGGTTAAATACATAATGAGAATTGTAGTAAAATTAACTGAAACACAGCATAGAAGTTTGTTGTGCTAAACGTGTAGGTACATGTGACTTGAGACGTTGTGAGTGGTGGCAAAATAAGTGTGCCACAGAGCTGGAGCTTGAAGGTCTCGAAGGTCTGTGGTCCTTGGGGCAAGGCCAGGCCAAAGCTAAGCCAGACTGTGTGATGAGGGGTAAAAAGAGGACCGGGTAGGTTGTGTTTTGGGGGGTAAAAGTGCAGTTGGACGACCTCTGCGCGCGCTCCACCAACAATAGCCTCTCTACAGGGTGCACTGGGTGCTCAAACTATAGTGCTTGGCCAACCAGTCTGAAACCCGATCCGTCGAGACACTTTCAAGAATGGCCAGGGGGGTGGACAACTATAGCTGGCCCCTGGTGTCCACCCCTTGTCCATCCAGACCGTTGGCACGGGGGAACAGGTTAGGTAACGGGCCGTACACCTACCCACCCACCTACCCAACATCTTTCCTATGAGTCATCATCATCATCATCTTCATCATCATGGTCGCACCACATAATTTAACCCCTTCGGTTACAGACGACAAACAAGATGACAGGCCGTTGGTTGTTTTCGAGCACGTGACTCATTGCTGCTTGTAAGAATGTTGGAACAATGACCCTCCCCTCCTCCTCCTTATCCTAGCCAAAAAACGAGGACACTGACACAATGTTGTCCATCGTCCCAAATAACAGTCCCAACAATCCGTGTTATTGGTGCACAAAGGGTTAACTGCCACCAGACTTCTCATTTCAAGTACATAAATCCAACAGCGAAGTCAGTAAAATCACTTTTACCAGTTGAGTTTTTTTTTATAATATTAACATCACTTTCGTTTTATTGCACTTATCAACGTCACTGAGCATTTGCTCAATTTGCTCAAGGAAAAAAGAAAGTATGCTATCTGTTTTTTTTTCAATTTTAATTACACCTTCAAAGATGGTCACTAATTACTTTTCAAAGTTTCAAGTCTTTTATTATAATCCCTGACTTCAGTTCCAAGGTTGTAAAATTCCTTTAATTGTATTCATTATACTGTTATCACTACATTTCTCAATAATATTTCCAAAAAAATCTGTTTTACTTATTAATACAGCGGCACCCCTTACAAGAGCAAATACCCTTATAAAGAACAAAATAATGGTTCCCTTGGAGTGCCGTAATAAAGAGATTCCGCTGCATATACAATGATGGACATTATTTATTTGGCTTTTATTGACTTCACAGATTCCAAGACAAATTGTATAAATTTTTCATTGATTTCCCTGACCTCACTATATATTTTAACATTCTTATTCAGTTCACTTTCTAAAAATTAAATATAACAACTTTATGGCTAACCTTCCCTCATGTAAAATCTGACCTACATATTTCTACAACTTATTCCATGTATCTTTAGCTATAATTCCCATATATATCATTTTCTCTTCCAAAGTTACCAATTTGTTATTCTACAGACCTATTATTAAAAAAAACTAAATACAAAAACTGAATAAGAAAACTGATATTTGAAACCCAAATTCCAATAGACTTCTAGGTATAGCATTCAGTTAATTTTCCGTGTTGGACCTATGTATTTGCTAGGTAAACAATGACCAATTGAGTGCTTATTGACCTAAGGTCAGTGTTCGAAACTTGATACCGTCTTCACCTCGTTCAGCACTTCAAACTATGTATCCTGCTACAATAGACTTATCAGGTCATATCGGGTTGCACATACAGCAGTAATAATAATACAGGGCCTATTTTTACTAACACACTTCACTTGAAAGCTGTTACTTCGTGAATACACACTGAACCATTCAATTTTGGCCCACAATAAAATGCATCACGTATTTCAGTTATATATTCCTATACAATAATAATCTATTCATGCACTTCATAAAGATATGAACAAAGTGAATGGAATGGACAGAAGGCAGAAATCGATAAATGCACAACATTCATAATTAATTAGGGAATCTTGTTAGTAGTTAATGAGAAAAAGTGCATATCCGTTTCGCCAGAATTCATACATAAATAAATGCTTCAGGAAGACACAAAACAGAACAGAATTTTTTAGCATGATTGATGGACATAGCATTGCAATATATACAAAAAAAATAACCATAATGCCCTACTCAAACAGTGGAAATACTAGTACAAGACTAGTGATAATTGGCTTCATATCTGGATTTTTACGCAAATATGCATTAAGCTTACAATGCATTATTAATACACCATTCTTCTGCATTGTTGCAATTTTAATAAATTTATAAATAAAGAAACTCGGACAAAATTCCTCAAATGCCAAAACCGAGGTCTTTCACCTGTATACTTATCAACAATATTGCAATTAAGCCAAGGTCGAGGGCAGAAAATAAGGACCTACGCATCATGATCACAGAACAGTTGCGAACAATCATGAAACGGGCGTAAGTAATGGCACCGCGGTAAAAACTTAATGCCTCCATGCTTCAGCTGCTATAAAAATTGAATAGATTGTAAAAAATGGGAGAAAGGATTTGACAAGTGTGACAAAAATTTCGTCAAAAATGCAGAGGGACAATGGATGGTAAGGAAAGTCTGGCTCTCGTCTAGGTCCTCCTACGCGATTGCACGCATCATTCGTGCAGACACATGCGCAGACAGACACAGACGTTGCGCTATCCGATAGCCTCGCACGCAGTGCCGCCTGCCGGCATCTTGAAAAATGGCGGCGCGCGCGCCTCGCACGCAGTCCACTCCCCCCGCCACGGACGACAACAAAAAAAAAGCGGCCATTGTTGGAGTGGGCTGACCGCCAACGGAAACGGCCATAAAGGCACACAAGGTGTAACGTGCGCCAGTGACGAAAAACTGACCGCCTGCCGCCATTGCCACTATTTTTTTCTCACTTTTTATACGTACATTTTCACGTTTCGTCTTGCTAGATCGTCACGTGACGTCCCACAACTACCCACAACACGACAAAACACCCCCTACACCCGAACACAACAAACGCGCATGCGCATTCACCCCGCCTTCGAAAACGGCGTTTCGTGTTTTTACAATACGCGTCAAAACGTCCTTGCGGGAAAAACGCGGCGGTAAAAAGTCCTGAATTTCAAGTATTTCAATCGGTGGCATCAAAATGGCGCCCATTTTCAAACGAAACTTCCATCCATGCAGCTAGTTTTCCATACAGTTTTCGCTACTTTTTGCAATAAAAACTATATTATGTAACTATACATAGCGTCCAAGGATAAAATGTCACGCAAAAGCCGCCATTTTCACTATGTTACTGTGGAAAATCACGCTATGGATATGATGTGACATATGAATGGGGAGTGGCGTTATAATAACACAGTGTGTGTGTGTGTGTGTGTGTGTGTGTCCCCTTGTTTTCCATGCGGGTTTGTTAGGACATAGGGGGTAATACAAAATTTAAGTCGTATATATGACGACTGGGTTCTTTGTGAGTTTTCTTTGTGTTGGTTGGAAACACGTGCGAAAAATGTGGAGTCGCAGATGGGCGTCGCTAAAAGTGTCCCCTAAAGAAAAACTTTCTTCTTCTTGCCCAGGTCTCTTTTATTTCCAAGAAAAAGGCAAGAAAGAAAGGAGAGTAGGGTGGGTGGGTTTGGTTTTTCGGGTGCGGTTCGAGTTAATTAAACGTCAATTTGTCGCTCTTTCAAACGTTTGGTTGTCTGAACTGAAAAGCAAACGCTCTCTTCTCTTCAACACAAAAACCCCTAACCCCCTTTCATACCCCAGGGGCCCCTTTTCCCCCTTTTGCCTCGGCCCTTTACATGTTAATGTAGCAACTTGGGCGGAGACTATTTAAGGGTCAATTTGTCGCAGCCCTTTTATGCCCTAATGAAGTCCACTTTCAACCCCATCACCGCTTTTCTTTCCTTCAAACTGCCCCAACCCCCAAAAACCGGACCTTACCCCTTACCCCCACCCCACCCATCACACTCCCCATTTCCCCCTCCCCTCTTTTTCAATTCAAACTGACCATGGCCGCAAGTGGACAACGCTCCCTTTTTGCCCTTTCACTGGACACAACTGACCACTCCCGAATGCGGACACGCTCACTCGACTGTGGAGTGACCGGTACCTAACCCCTCCCCTCCCCCCCCGGCCCTACCCATGTGCGTCCCTCCCCCCCCCCTTTTTACAAAACTGACCCTTGGAAACACAAACAAAGTGGCCAATGGTCAAATTAGCCGTGTAATAGCCGGAGCCAAACGTTACCACGTGACTGTTTGACCTCTCACTGGACATCCACGCCCCACAGGCCCCTTTCTAGTTGTGATTGACAGACTGACCAACTGACTGACCGACACACTAGAGTGATTTATGAGCCCTTGAGTGAACAGGGTGGTCAGTTGGGCAAACACACACCACTTTATAATCTGCGAAAACGGTTTAGCTTGTTTGTTGCGCTCGCGTAACACCAGGGGGCGCGGACCGAGTAAAAAGGAGGGGCAGTTTGGGGCTTAGAGCAAGGGGAGGTAGGGAGAAAGGTGACTTAAAGACTTTAGGGTCAGTTGACATAGCAACGTCGTTATCGCTTTAATTGTGGACAATTGACAAACGTGTTAACACGCGTAATTGGGATTCTGGATCAGATAGCGAAGTAAATGTAAGTTGACGACACGCCCACTTTGCCCTTTCCAAACCCTTCAAACTTCAATTTTCTCATATTACCACATTAAACTATAAAAATTGTAATTTTATAGCCACTCATTACTACATTTTTAAAATAAATTCCAAACTTTTCACAGCGCTTCTAACTTTGACTTTCAGATTAAACTCTCACAAACCTCAGCTTTAATCAATTTATTCTACATTGTGCATTGATTTTTCATCAACTAACTTGTTCTTATGGATTTTTTCAGTTCGAAATTTTGAGGCCCTTTTCAATAAATGAAACCCAATTCGAAATTATTGAAGCCCTTTGTATTATTAAGGCACAAATATTATTTTAATAATGCTGACTTCATACATACGTATTTCTAAAATTCCAGTTTTTATTTTTATTTTAAATAGCTGAAAGTTTCACAATTCAATGACTTTTACTGAAATATTCTTCCAAAATTATAAATTTCCATGCTAAACCACTCTTGGCTTTTCTAAAAGTTTATCATCATCGAAATTATTATATTTCCAGTTTTCTGGGATTTAGCATTTTTCAATATTCCGCATTTTGAAAGTTTCGAAATAATTTCTTCATATCATTTTTTAACAAATATTCTCACTTTTCCCTTGATTTTTACAGATCATCGAATTTTAATCCTTTGATTACAAGCATTCTTCACATATTTCCATATTTCTAATAAAACTATTTCGCGGAAAAACAAAGGAAAGTAGAAAATCCGTTACAAACTTTCTGAAAAGTGGGCAGAGATTTTTGAAATCGGTAAAGACAATTCAAACAGAACTCTACTGTTTACACGTGTTTTGCACCATTTCCATTCCATAAACTTGTGATGAGTAGAACAATAAGTAGAAGAGGGAAATAAAGGCTGTTATAAACGATAGAAAATTGACCTACCTATTCTGCATATTGGCGAGTGCAATTATTGTGCATTGACCCCAAAAACCCGTTGCTGCCACCGGCTCGTTATAAGCTGAAATAAATTTTCAATGCTCGCCCCCACCTCCCCCTAAAAACCCCCTACTCACCCCCCTCAGGACACAACAACACCCAACCCACAAAACAAGGGCTTGAAAGAAGGCCACACCTTTCACAACGGTGCCCCTTTCCCACCAACAATCAACCAATGAAAAACCACAACGGCTATAACCGATCCGCTACCCGTTACGTCACATTACGACATCAGATTCATACGTCACCTCGTGACGTCACAAGCGCATGCTCCGTCAATACGCCGCCATAACTGCCGTCACCAATGGCGACGCAGAATCTACGGAGGCGTGGCCAACGATCAAATGAAAGTGGTTCCTCCACCCACCCCCACCCCCCTCCCACACAAAAAACGACCGTTACGTGTTTGAAAGTTTGAATTTTTTCGACGTCTGTGCGAGTTTCTTGGAGAGTAACGAACTTGTCACGGTTTGCTCCGTCTTTTTTCTTTTCCTTCCACTCAAATGTTTGAAAATTTGAAAACTGAAACGAACTCGGCTTCGTTTCTCAGAAGGATACGTTAGCTTCTCCAATCGAAAAGTGATTACAAAGCACAGTTATCAAAAAAACCAATCGTCATTTTATCACATCAAAGCCAGTAGATAACGGGATACCATTTATCAGTTTTCCTAAAGATCCGCAATATTGCGGATCAGCGAAAATATGCTATATGAAACCATAATGCGGATCTATTTTCAGGATTGCATATTGCGTAGATTTACTACGGCTTTGCAAAGAATTAATACAGCAATATATAATACAATACGGATGTTATTTCAGTAGGAATGAATCACTGCCAGTAAATAAATAAAAAATGTCAGGTTAGCATTGTGATCCGCAATCTAAGCTGTTGCGGATCAGTGGAAACACCGCATCTTACTTGAAATATGTATAAATGCATATGAAAGCAACTTAACGCGCCGCAACCCCTTGCCGCAACTTTATATTTGTACTTGGAACATCTACAGTATAGGAGTAGTGATATTAACATCAGATTAATATGGCGATCCGCAATCGGCGTTTGCGGAATCCGCAAAAAAATCCGATCCGCGTCTCAAATTAGTCCATTATAGGCGCCAATACGATATCAACGGCCACTTAACTCGTCAACGTGACAATTTAATGCCCATCACTATAGTTATTTCGCTTCACTGCATCGAACAGAGTCCAATTTTCAACATGGTGCTAGCGAAAATTCAAAATTGCAGCCGTGAAGCGACAAGAGACGCTGGCGTTGCATCTATCGTTCGCCAGATGGCGTCTCACGCCGCGCCTCGGCAAAAATCCGCCAACGCATTATTATTATACATCGTCAGTTAACACCAATGAACTGCCTATCAATATCGTACACACGCACACACACGGTCGATGGACACATAATTTCTATCGTTTCCTACGCCCAATGCAACAGGATATCAATTATATACCGTGATAGAATAGTGCAACAATTCGTACGATTTGCGCCATTTTCTCGCTAGATGGCACTACCATACCGTAGAACTCGGCGACAAAAAATTATTTCCAAGCGCGGGAAATTCAAATTACACAACGTTTCAGCTTTCCGATGAGTTCCCCCAACTGTCCAGAATTTCCGCAACAAAAAAGCTTTTCTAAATGTAGGCAAATTTACAAGGTAAAAAAGACGAAACCAAAGACTTAATTTCACATTTAACATTAGCTAAATCAACAAATGGAAATAATATCAAAATTCAAATGAAAAGCAACGTGCTGCTCATGTAGATATCATTTTAAATTATGAACATCATGCTATACTAAGAATAAACTGTTTTTATATGACAAGTTTAACACATTGATACTTACATTTTCCCAATTATTTCCCTGCATGGCTTTCGAATAGGGGATCGTCCATTAGTGTGCTCCCTACGGTCCAACTTTGACGTCTAATAACTTTTTTTTTACTATTTTCCACAGAGATTTTGTTGCACCACTTGTTTTCTTCATGACTTTTCTTCAGGTAGTTTAAGTTACAGGGTACCTTACAAAACTTGTTCTGTTCACCTTTATTAAATTACCACAATAAATCTAAACTAAGTTTGTTTTCCATATACACAGTTCACCTATTGTCCAATATCATCAATTATTGTCACATAACATCGTACCATCTACCCCAAAGCTATATGTTTTCACTTGTCCAGAATACTAATAACATTGAGCATCATATATCCGAAAACATGCCTAAATATGTAAAGGACATTATGCAATGCTAAATAAAGGTTCACTGACTTGTTTTACACATTCATATTGTTTGCCAAGTTCCCCAGCAAACCGAAACGCATGACAAGTATATCTAGTGCATTCATAAATACAGTTGGAAGATGAACTATTGTACACAATTAAATAGGGAATAATGTCTTACCTTCACCATGCAGAAATGTATGCTGTATTAATCCAAATGCATCAATTTGGACATAATCCAAGAAAGAAAAAACGATGAGATGCACACGTTAATCCAAGCTGTTGTGTTCACTCGTGTAGAAAGAGTGGTGTGTGAGTCTGTGGAAAAGAGTAGTGGTGTGTGTGTGTTGTGTGTGTGTGAGTAGCAAAAGCGAAGAGCAGCAGGATCCTTGGACACCACTAACTGAACATGTGAACGTAATATCCCCAAGAAGATCGGAAAAGCGAAACGACAACCCGGGGAATCGTTTGTTGCCCAGAGAACCAACTCCGAGCAGCTCAATTCTCTTCTTCTACTCCTACTCCTACTACTTCTTCTTGTACACTGTCTATATATGTAGTATATGGTTGGTATAGTAGCCATTGCCAACAAGGCCATGCAACAAACGAGTGCATGCTCCACAAGTAGTATTATGAAAGTGTGCCGCATCCATTCGCCCAGCACGTGGTATTTTATTCAACATTGGTTCCCTGTGCCGTGACGTCACTGGGGCACTTTGCGAGACGGAAACGCCATCAACTCGTGCCAATGCCATGGGACACCACCGCAGTCATCTTCTCCAACACCAAACCCTACATAAAAGACAACAAATATCCACTGATTGCACAAAGGTGAAATAAATGTAACCTATACGTGCACACATGCATGTAAGCTATTTAGACATTATTAAATTCTATATACAGCATGCATACTTATATACTTAGAACCGCTGGAATTTAATAGTATGTAGTACCAAATTTATGTAAGTATCATAAACTCTATTAGGTTAACAATTATAATTTAATAAACTAGCTCATTCGTGAATTTCCCATCTTATGCTGAAATGAAATTATATACAGCACTTGGAAGTGAAAGATATTTAGAGAACCTTAATTTGATAGCAACTATGTAAATACAATATTTATAACCATCTTGCCTGAATTTGTTTCAAAGCCATTTTTTAATTCAGAAGGGGACTATTCATAAATGATGTCTACAAGTTGTTTCATTTACCTTTCACAATTATTTTAGTACAATTTGGTGTTTATGGACCTAACAAAATTGTGCCGAACTCCCTACAAATTATTTCCATTTCTAATTAACATTTTCTGTACATAACAGTCACAAATATATGTTACAAAAAAGTGACCAAGTTTATATACGAAATGTATTTTTTATTCCATGTGGTAAAACTTTTAGCTCCAAAGCTTTAAATGCATAAGTTTTATAAGTATTCTTTTCGAATGAAACTCATTCCTCTAAATGGATACCAAGCTAAGTAGAGCAATTACACAAGCTGTTTGAATTGCTGAGACAAAGACTTTGTAATAAGTGACATGAAAAAATGTATATGCTGTACATACTTCTTAAAACGAACAGAAAAAGATCTGCATGTCTTGAAATACACAAAACAAATTGCGTGTCACAGACGCAATGTTTCAATCAGAAAAACTTAATGACGTCAAAAAAACAAAGACTAGCAAAAAAATGACTCATTTTTACCAAGGAAATTAATCAAGGCGTCTAAAAGGATTTATTAACTTGCGAGTAAATTACTTTTTCTACTTACACACCAAGACTATAATAAGCTGTGTAAGTTAAAAAAAAATAATCAAGCCATAGTAAAAAAGTAGGACATTATTTTAAACATGAACGAAAAGTCGACTTTACTATCAAATGTCCAAATATTTAGTATCTACTTTTGCTGAATAAGAATAACATGAATACAACGTTGTGCTGCAACATTTTACAGGATATTTTTATTAATTAGAACATGGAATAAATCCCAAGAAAAGGAGTAGAATTCAGTTCATGTTATTCTTTCCTTGGAATTTCCTTCCTGGAAGAACAAGGAAATGTCATTGGAAATTCAATATTATACAATGTCACCATTTTGGCCACGCGAATTCTACAACTAACTTCTGGACACTGTCACAGAAACATCATTTTATAGAAATTTGATATATACTATATAAAGTAGTGAACAAGTTCACAAGTAAAAGTGCAAAAAACTTTCCCAAACTTTGAACTATACTACACATGGGCAAATTTCCAAACAATAATTCCCCTGCTCTGAAAAATATAGGAGGAAAGGTAAAAAGCGAAACCTGAACGGAAAACTGGTGTTTTTTAAAGTGAAAAAGATAAGTTACAATGGGAGGAAGGAAAGGAAGGAAGGAAAAGAAAAGAAAGAATGAAGTTTTTAAAAAAAAAAAAAAACGGAAAAAAGAGGAAGGGAGAGATTTTTGGTCAGGCTGGACCGTGGCCAGACATTACCCCTCCCATTGCAGTCTAGACGCCCACAGGGAACGGCAGTTGGACAATACATGGGTCAATATCCTCGCCATGTACACTGTGTATAGATGCAACTCCATCATGAGGAGCGCCGTGATGACAAACGTCGTCTTTGCTCTCCTTATTCCTCCTGCTTCTTCTGCTCCTGCTCCTGCACTGGGCATTTAGGGTGTTTAACGCCACAGGTGTTTTCCATACTGGCCCTGGCCCTATGGCCCCCACGTGGAACATGGCCCCACGGCCCCACACGGCACAAGCAATTGGACGCCTCATCAATCATTCCATCGGCTGCCCCAAACATTTTTTTTACAAACATTTCTACACCCAAAGGACCAGTGGCAGTGCAAGACTGACAGGAACACACACCGAGAACTATATACCAACAACATACCCTAATCCTCCTGCCCCTTCTTCATTTTTATAGCCCATGTATACCTTAGGGGGTCAGGCTGTTTCATGGCATCAAAATATACATTGTTTTGGATTCCACCTGGAAGTTGAAGTCAATGTATGATAGTTACATGGAGCCCCACTAGTGGCGCTGAAGTCGAACCCATCACTTTTGCAAGCCCATGCAACAGAAAACAATGCTTGCAAATGGGAAATGTTACAAATTACCATCATCTAAAGGGGCAATTTTCAAAATTACACAAAGTTTGCTCTCATTACCTCCTGGGTGCCATTTTTCAAAAAACAAAAAAGGAAAAAACTAACAGTCGTATACTAAAAGTTAGGGTAAAAAAATTGTCATGGTAACAGTGTTATGAACAGTGCAAAAACTTTTACACGTTCCCAGGTGTATTATTAAATAATATTAATTAGAAACTTGTTTGGAAATGATGTGTGTATACAAATAATGGGAGTGAATGATTTAGAGTTATAGATGGGGAGATGAGAGACGATTGTTGATATGGCCATGTCCCAAAGACTCTTCACATGGATCGATGCAATGGGCCAATCGATGGTTTTGGCTGTCGATCGATCAACTGAAAAGTGCACTTGCAGTGGTCCAAACATGGTGCAGTCACGAAACGACACCAAAACGATAGCGAGTTGCAACTGCAAAGAAGGAAACCATCTTTCTTGACCGCTAATGCTTCTGGCACCGCCCACAACCCCTCTCATCATTAGTCTGCCATTACGTACTGCGCCCACACCGTATATACCACCCTAATTACCCCCAAAACCCTTGTAACCCCAACATGACCAGTGTCAACTCTATACACCATATAACAACCACCTACCTCGTATATAAATCCCACCATATATCATCAAAACCCCCAAAATCATTTCACTTCTTACGTCACAAAGTGGTGTCAACATCACTGCCAAACCACTGTTTTATTTAACACTGGTTTTCCCAAATATATTAATTTCTGAAACGTTTTCCATTTTGCCTTTAAGTTGTTTATTATAGGTTTGAGTTGACTTGACTTTTTTGCTTCAACTTTAATTTTTATTATGAAAATACATAATTTAAATAAAACTTCTTTAGTTTATAAACTTGCACAATAATCAAAAAGTTTTGAAGTACAGTACAATATAAAAATATGCTTGTGCTTTGTATATGTAATATGCAGTTTGTTCCATACTTTATAATTATTGTAGTATTCTGCAATTTTTATCTCAAAAACCACAAATAAGGTCGTAACATTTGATTAATTATTCCAGAAGTGTTTTCGTAAATCTGTTTTTAAAGTTGAAATTATTTTTACATGCAATCCTCCAAACTTTGCTAAATTCTCTCATAATAAAAAATAAACGCTGAAAAGTGATGCATATACTGTATGTAACCTGATGTAACAAGCATCTCGTATACTAGGTAATAAACCGAGTGACATCCAAAAAATACTATAAAAGAAAACTAACAAAATTATAGAATAATAAGCTTGTTACTGAACACCACCTAATCATGCGAATAAAAATCCCATTTTTCTATCCAAACCATATATACGAAATTTCTATTTTGTCAACTACGGTCTCTGCATGATTCCTTGCTTATCGTTGTTTCTGCGGTTGGTTGAAAGAAGAAGACCATTCTGCTGCACCACCCCACCCACAAAGCCTGGTGCCTTCTTCCAAATGAATGGATATTTGCGGCAAACAGCGCAACAGAAAGAAATGTATGCTTTTCGCGAAAGCTGCATCAACTGACCCCCACAAGATGCATGTCCAAGACGTTATTGCAAGGGGCGAGAAGGGAGTGACTCTCAGACTCTCAACACAAGCTTCTGCATGTATACAGTATATATATATATATATATATATATATATATGTTGGTGGCATACAGTATATGTAGTAGTAGTAGGGTATATGGCATGGTGCATGGACATGGTGCATCCGCAACGCGGCTAATTAACGAGACGAAGATGGCCGGAAAAAGCTGCACTGATACAAACGACGATACAGGAAGAAGTTTCCGGACATGTACAACCCTCTTCCACTAGCCCCACCCCACCATGAAAGGGAGGGGAAAGAAGAAGAAGGGAAAGAAGAAGAACTAGCAGAAGAAGTAGAAGACAGACGCAAAGTCCGAGTGCTGGAGACAGCAAGACGACTCGCAACCAAGTTTGGTGGCGGCGTTTTTGCCCCAATCAAATTGCCCAAACCTTATAGCCATAGCAACAGGAAGTTGCTGGCATTTGGCCAAAGCCTAAGTGGACCCTTCCCAGAATGCACAGCAAGCGACCACCGATCCCTAATACCGTAATAACCGCAACACGACGTCGCCTTATATGTACTACATATACTAGTAGTAGTCACGTGATACATATATACTGCATGCTCCCCTCCTAGCTCATTCTTCGATCGATACAGTGTGTAAAGACACCCTTTAGCTCAATTGCAAAACCGCAAAACCCATGTGTGACACTGACACTTAACCGTTTACATGCGGCCATCACTCACAGTGTAAACCATGGTGTAAAGCTTGCAAATCTTCAGGGTCTTATATCCATCCCTCTTCCCCTTCACTTGCCCAATGTGTGGGTGGTAAACACACAAGGATTCGTGTCTATTTCACTCTTGATGAACATAAATACCAAGTGGATTTACAGGATCCACTGACGTTCGGAGCAGTGACAAGCACTCAAACAGTAATTCAAACCACCGTTTACAGCCAGCCCCATGTGAAGTACCTTGCTTTATACTGTAGTTCATATTGAAGGAGAAAGAAAATAGAAGTGAAAATGGTAAGTAATCCCAAGTAGTTGAACTTTTATATACTACTCTGTCTGATTTTGTCTATGTACTTTAGATTCCAAAAAACAAGTTAATAATTCGAGTACTAAAATTTTAAAAAGTATATTCCATTATTTGTAAATCACCCAGGGCATTTCTTTTATAATCAACTTTCTTAATACTATACACTAAAGCATGCATTTCCATGCATGGCACCCTACATTTACAATCAACTCCCAATTGCATTTTACTGAAATAACATCAATTCAGAAAGTTTTAACTTAAAATAACACAAATTCAAAAACATCGTAATATGATTTTGTAAATTGAAATTTATATATTTATAACTAATAAATGTTTTGTAGTTAGGGTACTCTATCATGCATTTATATTTTTGATTTAAAGCATTTTATAGTCTAAAAATGTAACAATTTGAAGTATACTGGGATCGACATACTTGTTCAAAACTTTCTGCATGGTAGTATGCAAGATACCAAAATAGCATTTCACATATACAAAACTGTGTAGAAATAAGTGTAATATTACATATATAGAGAGTTACTATGGCATTTGGCATACCGTTTTGCATGGTAGTGTTGCGGTCATTTGCTGGTCGTGTGTCCAGCCAGTTTGTTGGGGTTGTGTTGGCCATAGTCCAAGTTGCAAAAAGAGAGAGAGAGAGGGAAACGAAGCAGCTATGTAGCATGCACATGCACGTCACAACATCAGTCTCCATCTCCTACTTTACTATATCACACACACACTGCCATATACAGTAGTGGCCTACGCCATTACAATTGCATCACGGCTATCGGAAATACTCTCTTTCCGCTTACTGATCATTCAAATGGATGTCAATCACTTCTGGCCCTATATGCAATCTCCTCATAATGACATCCTCATAATCGTAGCGTCACAACAAGTGTCCCAAAAAATTCACAAATTCGTAAATTCCCATGACCACTATAAAGTCTATTCGATATATTATTTCACCAATATTTTCACATACTAACATACATTTTATTTTTAACTCGCATTTTGAATGACCTTCAAGGGATGCTTCAAGGTCAGATGCGATCCTTACATAATTACTTAAGTAATGCATATTTCAATAAACATACTTTTGACCCAGTGCTGTGTATTTAGTTTGGACAATACTAATTTGTATATTTGAATGGTGCATGTAATCACTACGTAAATTCCAGTAAACTTTGTAAAAATACTTGTAAAGTGTAAGAATTTATTTGGAGTAACCTTAAAACAGTTTATTATTTTGTATATGAACTTCCCATTTTTTCGTTTTATAATGAGATAAGCAGGAACAATGCAGTAAAGCCATAACCAGATTGCAGGAAAGCTTACTCAACAATGTTCCCAAAATACATATTCATGCATCAGATAGATGCAACAGATCAATAGTTATAATAATTACATTTCCAGGTTTGAGGTTGTTATTTATACTAATAAGAAAACAAGTGTAGTTATCCGGTTTGCACTACATATGTATGTTTGAGTGGGAGTATACTTAGCCTGGTAGAGGGTACGACCTGTATTCGAGCCAATAAACAGGGATTACATGAAGCTTAAGGTTCATTTGAGCCTGGGAACACCAAGAACCCACCTGGCACCTCTGACTGTTTAGACCATGAGACAGACACAACAGACAAGCCAGTGTTTGTGTGTGTGTGTGTTGCGCAATCACTGCAACTGACCGCATGTATGTAATAATGATAATAACTAGTCGCCAGTGATAATTGATCACGCGCTGTCAAGTCCAAAGTAGACCCCCAGGAATTACAACAACTCGGACACAACACACATACACATGCAATCTTATCGATTGTGCCACTTCTCAAAAAACACACACACACCCCTCCTTCAATGCATCCCCTCTGTCCTAAATAGCACCATATATAAAACATAAGACAAGGCAATCCCTAAACCTTCACCTTACAAAATCCAACCCCATTATCACCGTCATTTCGTGATGAATTTTCATCCATCATGGCCACATTCATATGTTTTTCTTCTTATATACCGAATACCAGGGGTAATCCAAAAACCACATTTAAAATCCATCAAATATGCTTCTGATAGACATCATATATACAGAGAACTATATGTGTCATTAAAATCAATATTGGACAAGTAACAACAGCACATCATGGTTTGCCTCAGCGTAAAGAATGATCCTGGAGACATTGAAGGGGCGTGGTTTAAACATTCTTGCTCCATTTTATGAATTTACATGCAATGAATAATTTTGTGGAAATAAAACGAACATTTCGAAAATAGATTTCTAGCTTATTTAAAGTAAGGTTCATCAAATTAACTTAAAAACAACCATTAGCATAAAAAATAATAATTTTTACAACTGGATATGAGAAATAAAGGAAATATAATTGAGGTCAGTGAATGAATTTGAGGTGATTCATTTCAGTTTTGAATTGGGATTACCGCGTATGTACAAGTCTATCATTACTTACGCGAAAATTTATGAGCAAAAACACCTTCCTGACAGCAAATAAATATCAACCGATTCTACAGCGACTTATATACCAGACTATAAGCCATAAATAATTTTGAAACCCGAATCAACATTATTGCAAAACGAGTTAAGTCACAACAAAAATAGCTATATAAACGTACTAGGAATGGACCATTTTATTTATAAACTGTTGGTTTTATGTGTATAAACAAAAATAAACAATAACTTATTTGGCTGGGAATCATGACTAAACTTCTGGATATATAGTGAAAGTTTCTCCCATGTCAATGACCAACTTTAACACATTTTCTTAGGCAATTGCAGCTATCCTATACTATAGATGTATATAAAACGGTGGTAGTCTCCACTCGGGACACTTTGGGCTAGAAAGGTGGGGTGATTGTGGTGATTTTGGGTGGCAAGTCCACGTGGGAAGCTGTAGTGGTCAGCACTGACCAACATGACGACTCGCAGGCGCGACTTTCCATTACCAGGGAATCAGTAAACCTTGCTCCACCTGACAGAAATCGTCGCTAGGGCTGCGCTAATTAACTCCAAGCACACTTATCTATGGCTAGCCGTACAGGCCAGAATTCGGGCCACTTCCAATTACCCAAGCGCTGCAAACAGCTATTAAAAGCGATGGACGAGCGAGAACAAAACAAAACCAACGTCAAAAAGTGGTGACAACAAAAAACAACCAAAAGTACTACATGCACATGGATATATATAACCCTCAAAGTCGGCTTTCCGTCGTTACTTCTCATCTTTTGAGATCAGCTGTGCAAAGGGGCCCAATAGCCCAGCTTCTCCGTCAGCTTTACTAAGCAACAATTAAACTCAATGGGCCAACAGAAAACAAACCCCTGCTGAACACAACTTACAAAAAACTCAGCTATATATGTGTGACAATGCAGACCAAAATTTAATCATTTCTATTGATTATAGTCTGCACCATTTTCTGATGATTAATATATTTCATTTTCCCGATATTTTGTCTAGTTTATTCATTCGTAAGGAATTCAATAATAATGTGTCACCATAGGTGGGAAATAATTAAATGGTCCCTATCAATTCAATTCCTCACTTGGTCATATATCCAAGTAACTAAATTAATAACATGAACGTTTGATATGTAATTACAGCATTTATTTACCTAGACATGGAACAGAGCTTTGTTTGTTTGTTTGTTTTGCATCTTACAAATTTTACAATAGGTTTTTGAAACTCATTTTTAATTTACTATACGTGGAACCGAAACATTATCTCAACTTCCGGTTTGCACTAAGATATATATTTATTAATTAGTTCTTTGTGGTTATTTATTGCAGACTTGTAGTATAAAACTAACCAAATGGCTGCAAGATGTGCAACAGGATAATTGAATTAAACAAAACAGTACTGCAAAGTTTCAGTTTCTAAAACCAAGGTAAAAGTATAAATCCAACTTCCCGAATTTTCGTAATTTTTAACGGTCTTTCTAACATGGTTCCTAAACGGAGGGAGGGGGAAATGGAAAAAGTTGGCTTACCTGCGTTGCTGCAAAGCTTCGCAGGTGAGACTGAGCACTTTACTTCTGGCAAAAGTAAACGTCATAATACAGGTCATTGTGTAGACTTGTGGATCGATACACAATGTCACACTTAGTGCTAGGAAAGTTGGCTGGAATGGGGCAGAATACAAGCTTTCAAGCGTCCACTCTGTGTCCGTTTGAATCGATACACATTGGCCGACACCTTTGCCACAAGTTTCCTACATTGTAGCTACGTTACCGAGCAACGCTATTTTCGCCAAACTAATTCGTCCGATCTATGGTTGCGGCAAAGACAAAAGACAACAACTCCCCGGAGACGGAAAAACACCGACTTTCCCACCCCTAATATCTTTTCCACCTGCTCCACCAAAAAATAACACTGTCATATATATAGATAGATAAAACATGTGCCATATTCGAAATGGGATTTCACAGAAAACATGTGCAAGTAATTTAGCCACGTGCTGTAATAGTGTAAGAAGCCCTTAACCCTGGTTGGCCAAAGTGGGGACGACCCTGGTGGCAATTACCCCCACGTTATTGGATTCCATGGCACAATCAATCAGGTAGCAGTTTGTAAGGAGGCAGGTCTGCAAGCTTCAATTGTTCATTTCGTGTCACCGTTCACACAACATCACCATTGTGCACCACTTTCCCATATTACGGTAAGATGAACAACTTGCTATATATAATATAACCCACATCTCAATGCACTCTATGTATATGTATACTATAACAGCTGTATAGCTATATACACTACCTCGAAATGTCTTCATTCCCCTTGCATGACATTCACACTGTAGTATAGCTAGACTATATACAATGTCCACATTTTGTTTGCTGGTATCAGCTTCCATAAAACTAAATAATTTTAATTATTTTAATCAATTTAGAGTAAACTTAACTACTTATAATACAGTTATAATTTTACAGAGTGTGTGGATTGAAGATACCATAATGGTCAATGGACTAAAAATAAGGGCCAAAATACTTATTTTCATCTGGTTACATATATTTTTGTAAATTTGTGTATAATATACTTCAGAATGATTATTTTACTTTTACTTGATTGTAAACCTTCTTTTGAAGATGTCAAATATAATTTGAACAACTGCAATGAAATATATTTGGGATTATCAAAATTATTTAGAACGTGAATATTTAATTTGGATATAAAATTTATAGAAAATTGAGTGGCCCTATATAAGGACAAATGTTCAAGTCATGGTTAAATTAAAAGAAATGTAGTTATTTGTCATGTGGATCCAAATCGTAATTGCCTTGCAGAATAGCATTCAGCACTACCAATACACAGCAGATTGTTTTCTAAAAAGCAAGGGTGCATTGCGACTTAAGCCCTTTTACCTGGCCACTGCACGTGTGAACTATGGGGTGAAGGTCGGCAACAAGTGAACCTTTCATGTGAATATATTTATTTAGTCGGTCATGAACCCTGAAATCGTTTAATTGTAAATCTGAGCACGTTGTCTGTTGCAGTTATTAGATGGATACACCATCATCCATCACCGGTATAGGGCCACAGTATCTTTTTGCTGCATGCAACACAGCACACACAACAAAACCTATTATATGCTTGCAAAGGAGACAAGTAAAAAAAAGAACCTAACTGAATAACGTCCATTAATTAGACGCCACGGTGCTCCGAAAGTCTTTGCACATTTTAGCATTGATCACGTGTGCATGTCTATATACCAAAGTACGAGTAAAATGCTCATAAAACGTGAGGCAATTTCAGCATGAATGGCCTTTTTCAACATGAATTACCATGTATAACTCGGTCAGACTCGGCTTAATGATCAGATTGACCTGGAAGATTAGAGTTTTTCTATGAATAATACAATTATTGCCCGTAATAGCAATCAATCATTTCCCACATCACCATACATATCAACGAAACAACGATTGCTTTGTACATTATCGTTTCCTATATAAACTGTATCAAACAGATCATTTTGTGTATGTATATGCAAGATAAATAAAATGCTTCATAGAGTTATACATGCAGATAGGCTGGTGTAACAATGTACCTAGGTAATAATTTGTATAGACTAGACAAAATAGCAGCTCAGCATTTTAGTGTGCCTATTCAGAATTCATCGGGCCAATACCAGGACAATGAGCTGTATCTCACTGATCAATGTGCACAATTACGAGCAATTTCGGTGCAATTTCCATTGCAAGAAATTATGATCCATTTTACATATTGTATTGATATATAGTAAATCTTTTAGGTCCTTGCCTAAATTCAATTTACAGCGTGCAACAAATTTCAAAGTGTCTAATATAACATGAATATCCTTAGGGAATGCTCAGTTAATTTAAATCATGGTTGTCCAGTGCTTATTTAAGCGGAAGCAATTATAAATTATACCAACAATTCATCACTTTTGTAAACAACAGATGATTATAAAGCATTTCGAAATATTACCTTCCCAAACCCTGCATTTTTTGGGACGACCTTTAACTTACATTTAGGAGTTGAAATTAAATATATACATATATGTATTGTATACGTATATTATATTAGAAAGGAAGGAAGGAAAGAATTTTTTTTAAAGAAAGAAAGGAGGAAGGAGGAATGAATAAAAAATGGAAATAGGAGTTGGTTGTTGCCGTGTTGCCTATTGCCGGCTGAGGCCAAATTAGCGAACTGCGTGTAATGCGAGGTTTGCGTGCCCATGGCCATCAGGACGTGCACCTCAACTCCATCCATCCGGATCGCCATTTAGGTACCATGCACAACCCACAACAACCCCAAATCTGAAACCCAAAGAGCCCCAAACATCAGAGATTGTCCGAGAAAACAACGAAATCGACCCATGCACAATCCCCATGCAATATATTTCCAGTTCTATATCATGTATATATGTTACAGCAAATGTTTAGAATACGCCATTTTATAAAATTACTAGTGATTCTATATTATGGCGACTTCACACGCCAGTTTGTAAATTTTCAAGTAACTTCATAAACTCGCTGACTGCATCGCCAATGTTTTGAAATATGGAAACGGTGACCTTATGACGTTTGCTGACTATTTTGCAAAAAAATATATACTATAATTCTTCAACTATATACACTAAACTCCACTTATAACGATCTCGCTTATAACGAAATTCGCTTATTACAAACTGTTTTGCGCTGCACAAAATTTTCCCCTACGTGCGCAATGATACAAAACTCTGGATAAAACGAAATATCGGTTTTAACGAAGCAAAATCGGCCGGAAATTGTGAGTTTCACTACAGTTATAACGAATTCTCTTATTTTAGTTGATTTACATCCACATTTTAATACAACACTTGATTCGTGTAGTGCCGTTTCTATGTTTCAATACATTGGCGGTGCAGTCAGCGAGTTTATAAAGTTTCTAGCAATTATATAAATTGGCGTCTTCTAAACATTTACTGTAACAACTGTACTATAATAGGGAAATTCTGACCAGACAAAAGGGGCTCTTATAACGAGGGCTGATTGAAATTCGTAATTGTGTCAAAATTAAGTTTGGAAATTTAAAGTTTCTTCCTAAAAACAACGATTAGAGATTATAGTGCATTGTTCGTAGTAACGGGGCCAATTTCAGTTCCCATCTGAATGGAAGATAAAAGCGAAAGAACAATAGTTTCCAACATACCTACATAGACATGAGCAATTGAGAAATGCGATATTGCTAAAGTGCGAGGCAAAAGGTCGCATTTTTGCAACTTGCAGCAATCACTACCTAAATTCTAAATTCAATGCAACTTTGAATATTGTGTCAGATAAGCCTAGACTCTATAGGCACTTATACAGGAAGTCAACCGAACTCTTATTCCGAGTTCAACAAACCGCAAATACTTCCCTAGCTGCCTAATTATTTTTGATAATCGTTTCGGCTGACGAGCACTATACTGAAACCGCGCTCAAGGTTGCACCGCGAAGACAGCGGTGCAAGGTGGGAAAACGAGATGGTTAAGAGTTATTTGACCAATTAGTGACATGTTACGATGAGTTAGGGTGTCGGTGACGGTGACCAAAGATGCTTATTGGTCAAAGGACTAATAATTATCTCATTTAACTCTTCGAACACCATCTTCACAGTGCAACTTTGAACGAGGTTTCGGTATATGTTTTTTAAAAAAAAAAAAACTACTGTTGGTGCCACGAAAGATGTCGCTCCAAACGTCATAACCACCCCCTAATTAGGCGAGCCAACTCGAAAGAACGGGGGTGCGAAGGGCAGTGCCAATTGCTTGCACCTGTGGGTACAAAGGTCAGACATGCAGGTGCAAGCAATTGGCGCTGCACTGCGCACTCCCGGCCTTTAAAATTGCCTCGCCTATTTGGAGTGCCTTCTTTCATGTAACGAACAGTAGAGGCTCTCGACCGGTTTCAATGTTTCCACAGGCAAGGGCACGTATCCTTTAGCTTGTGAAAAACAGGCCGGCCACAGCTAGGATTTACACAGTGTGCATGGCCGGTAGTGCGCCTCCGTTGGTGGAATTGAGCCTTTACCCAAAACATTGTTAAACATACATTTCTACAGTCATTTATGTACGCTATAACGTTATATAAATTAACGAAACGGTATACAGTGTGGATAAAAAATGATTTTCGTAAGGAATTAAATGTGATCTTTCACTTTGTAATTGGAAATTTGTCTCTATCTAGAGCGGATTGCAAGTTAGAGACGAGATGACCTTGACAGAAAGGCCAAAGGTCAAAAATTTGGTTGCCATTCGAAGCGCCATAGCCACTTCCTATTTGCTCCCATTATTAGAATTTCAATATTAGGTCCCGTTAGGAAGCTAAAAATGATCACACCTGTATACTGTTTCTATACAGCTCAATAATTTGTTGTCTCAGTATACACTAATTGTTTTCAATTTTACTTAATAATAACTCCACAATTATAATTTACATATATATTTAGCATGCAGCAGGTATACAAAATGTTATGCTTGCAATGTATGACATGGACATTAACTATACCATTCTAAATTTCTCCAACTATGTGCATCCAGTGTTTATGAACTGTTGAATCAATGTTTTGTCATTGTTTAGCTGGGTTCTAAACGTTTACTGAAGGGTTGAAAATAACTGGACATTAAATGTTTGTTCATTGTACATTCAACATTTATTCAAGGGTTTGGTTTTGCAGATATTCAATGTTTAATCACCGTTGACTGCATGGTTACATTCCTGAACCGTTTTCTGAAGAGCTATTTAACGTTGATTTTTGGTTTTGGATGGACCAGTTTTAACTCTCTTGCCTAAATGTTGCTTATTTATTGTTAAGTAGGCTAGTTTTAACTCCTGTCTAAAACAACAAGAATTTAACAACTGAATGCAGTGAGGTGCATGCCTGTAACTTGACAAATATGCATATTTAATCTGCTGTATCATGCTAATATGAAACCATTGTTGATCAGCAAGTTCAAGATTTGAGAAAAGAAAATCCTGTTTCATAAGTCTTCCTGTATTTTTCAATTTTAAAATACAATCAAATATAGAATATCACGTAAAATCTGCCAATACTAGTAACTGGACAAGAAATTTGTGAACTATAAACAAAGCAACAAGTAATATATTAATGATTTGCAGAGAAGCTGACAAATATTTCACTTCAAATTTGTGAAAAATCAAATACGTACATTACTCTGGATTAGCGAATTCAGTATTATAATGTGATGTATTACATCTGGCAAGCAAAATACATATCAAAATGTAAAAAATATGCCGCATCACAATCAATATTCTGCATTGTTTTATGGGGTATCTTCGCCTATTCAGGTGCATATTTCAACCAACTGGTTATTGTGGTAAGCACGTCACTTTTCGTCATGTATTTATGCTCGCCATTCTAACAGAGCAGCTGAAAAATGTGATCGAAGTTTTTTAACATTGCTTGCAACCAAAAAGTACTTTTTAATGTACTGAATGTACTCAATGTGCTTCTCAAAATGACGTACTTCTCAGAATGCTGAAGGACCATAAACACCAATGTAGGTTTTATGTTTACAGTGAAGTCAAAAATAGGTATATAGAAGAGGTTATTTGGAGTGGTACAATGGCATGCGCACACAAATACATGTGCCACATAAGTACACCCCATGCAGCTGGCCTGCTTTTGCCATTGGATTGTGTGA
>JAQIWR010000020.1:0-42343 GCA_034695945.1 Glomeris hexasticha
GTAAGCAATTTATTGTGAAATACTTCAATGACTGAAATTAGTGAACATATATTCCACTTCTTCCAAAGTATGTATATGTATATTAAAAGACTGTACAAAATTCCACTGAAAATAAAACCAGTGGAAATTTGCATATGGTCAAGCAGGAAATGGAGAACATTCCTGAGAGTATTAGTGTGGAGATGTGATATCCGTTCGTTCGTGATTGGTACAAAGTTATTCAAATAAGCGAATTAGAGGCCAGGTGACGTGGGGCTATAACTAGGGACTGTGATTGGTAGTATAAATTCAAATACGTCCAATCACAGTCCTGGGTTTTGTTGTAACACATTTTGGAGGGAAAATATGTGATATATAAGGTTGTACAACAGTTTTGGAGGCATTTTTGTGCACGAGGGACGAGTAAGAGCAGAGGCCTCGAGTTTTGCTCATCGTTGTGTTCTTGGTTAACGGGTTATTAGTGCGTTTCGCAGAAGCGAGTAGTATCGTCGTTGTTTCGGAAAAGCGAGTTCAATTGTAGTTGAGTTTAGTGGAAATAAGAAAGAGTTTAGCAGGGTTCAAGTGGCGTTACGTGGAGAAGCAATATCGGACGTGGAAGTTGGAATCGGGAGCGTATTGGTTCCGTATAGTTTGTGTTAAAATTATTGTGAGAATCTTTGTTAGTGTTCAATCTGTTGTGATGCTTATTGGAGTAAATCTGTGTTGTTTTTTTTCCTTTTATTTAATTGTGTTACTTCCAGAGTGGTTTTAGGTTTCTTTTAGGTTCTTCTCCTTTCATCTATCTACGTGAAATTCACAGTTCACTGAGCGCGGTGTATTATAACGGTCAGGGATCGTTATACCCACTGAAACATTAAACTTGCGAAAAACATGAGAAAATCCTTCACTGTTTCTGGTAAAGGGCAAGGTGGTGAAAATTGGTTTATCATTCATTTTCCTCTCAAGCGAGTTAGGTGATCCTAAAGTTGAGGTAGAATTGACCAACATTTTTAGTTTCACTTTTTGAAAAATCCTATCCTTTGTGTGTGATTTTAAAACTAAAACCTAGTCGAGACACTATCTCGAATCACAAAGACGGGTGGAAACACAAAATAGCCACTATATAACGTGGAAACTGTAACGACTTTTCGCCAGCACCAACTGAACTTAAGGATGGTCACGACTTTTCGCCAGCACCAACTGAACTTAAGGATGGTCTTGCTTCTTCTTTCTGCTTTGCCTACTTCGTCTGGTAGCAGGAGGAGTTTCAGCTCGCGGTAGCGAAGAACTTCTGAGGCTATACCCTGATGTGCCAGGCACTTCAGCTGCAGTAGCTCCTGGCGCTGGCTCTACTCTAAACCCGGCATCGGAAAATCTCCTTCATAACAAGATATTTAACAGGAAAGATTTTGAAGCTTAGAGAGTAAGGATTGTGAACTTGACGGTTTTGATTCCTTGTCGCGATCAAGGAGTTCTTAGAAGTACCCTTCTGCACCTTGATTTAGACCCTCTTCTTGCAGGGCTTTGCAACTTCTTTCCAACAAGGATCTTTCCAGGTCACTGAGTGGTGGTGATTTCCGGAGTTCAACTAGCCCTTTGGTTAAGTCATGGTTTCCGTTCTTACAATCCATCATGAAATATAAGGCTGTACACAGCCAACGGTTGGCGATGAATGACAAATTTGAGAGAACTTCACCTTGAAATAAGCAAACAAATGTCCACTTGGCGTCTGCGTAGAGGGGTTTGTCCAAGTTGGCGAGGTTCATGAATTTGTAATAATTCATCCATGAATTATAGGTCGGGGCCACGGTAGTATAATGCATCAGCCTTCTGGGTGAAACGTTGAACAGCTCCTTGGCTGCGTGGATAGCGGTTAACAATTGTAGTCGTTTGTATTGAAAGGCTTGAAGCCATAGGGTCCTTGCCCGTGATTGGCTGGCTGTTTTGTGGGCAGGCGGGAGGGGAGGGAGAGCTTCTCTGTGCGCCAAAACTTGTTCACAGAGAATTCTCTGTGCGCCAAAACTTTTTCACAGAGAATTCTCTGTGCGTCAAAACTTAGGCAGAGAGAATTCTCTGTGCGCAAAAATTTGGGTCACAGAGAATTCTCTGTGCTCCAAAATTCGGTCACAGATAATTCTCTGGCCGCCAACATTTGGTGCACAGAGAATTCTCTGTGCGCCAAAATTTGGTCACAGATAATTCTCTGTGCGCCAACATTTGGTGCACAGAGAATTCTCTGTGCGCCAAAATTTGGTCACAGATAATTCTCTGTGCGCTAAAAATTGCACATAGAGATTCTCTGCGCGCCAGGATTTAGCGCACAGAGAATTCTCTGCGCGCCAGGATTTGGTCACAGAGATTCTCTGCGCATTCTCTGCGCATTCTCTGCGCAATTATCTGTGATTATGGACACAGAATTCCCCCCATAGAGGTGACGTCACACAGGAAGTCTCCGGCCGCAAAGGCAAAACCAAGGCGTTGTATCGATACACGTATCGATACAACCGGTCGACACACTCACAGTGCGTTCGTTTACAAATTGCTTCGATCAATATGTCTGTCTGAAAGCGATTATATCAAAACATTTCAACAAGAACGGACTATAAACAATAACTATGTTGATAACAAATGTTTTTATAACGGAAATTATAACTTTTTCGTTGCGCATATCCAATATCGAAAACAAATGATAGAGGCATTACATAGAATTAGAAAACTTCAAAATTCAGCATCTTGTTCAATAAACTTCTCCTTCGCATCGATTTCTATTGCTTCAATCAAATAGAAAATGGCGAATTCAAATAAACTGTGACGTCATTCATTTTACGTCTGCCTAACCGATTTCCATGAAGATTTTCTGCAAGCAGAAAACTTGCTATCTGCCTAACAATTTCTTTAACTGCAAGAATTACAAAACTTATCGCAAATAAAAAATAAGCCCATCATAAAAAGCAATCCATCAAACCAGGCAGACACATTAGTGATCAAACGAACCATAAACACCTTGCCCCATTTATTACAGTGTGAGAAACATGAAATGATAATAGGAAAATCGGAAAGCCGTGTTTGGTCTGCGACCATCGATTTTCCCAATCGATTCATCGACCGGCCTATCGATCGAAAAGGTTTCCGTCGCAAGACCACCACCACCAACACACCAGACACCCTATTTTTTCCATCCTTGCCTGGCCCCCCTTTTAATTATAATTCGCCGGCACCCTGTTTGAGGCTCGTCCGACTCGTCCGAGGTCGAAGTTCAACGGGTAATCCCCCGTATTGATTTCCCGCCAATCGATAATCTAGCAAACAGACAGTGCACCAGCCCATATATTGCGGATTTCCCCTGACCCGTGCGTTCAGCGCCACAGGGCCCCGTAGCGCGAGAAACCCATCAGTTTCATTTGGTCATCCAAGGTCAGTTTACGTGCAAACGTTTGGTTTTGGCCACGTTCGAATCGCTGATGACGTCACGCGGCAGACGAGATTCGTCCGCCGACGACTTTTTTTTCTCGTCACCTTCAACCAATCGATATAAAGAGCACTCAGTGACGTCATCTCCAGACGGACATTTCGGCTACCGGATTTCGTGAGACGCGTCTTCTCTTTTATTATAATGACGAGATAAAACTAATTTTCCTGGCGGGTAGGTGGCGCACGCGTCGAAAAATCACATGTATTTAGTGACATAATTATTGTCAGCGTTATTTTTGCTCCGTTTATAAATCTCGTCAGCAGCAAAAACCGCTGCAAATTACGAATCAATGGCAATAATTCAACTGTTGCCATGCTTTTAAGGTACCTATTCCAATATACTACAAATTCATTGCATATTAATACGTAAAGAGCTACTACGTTGTTTCTGTCTATATATACTGCAAGCCTGTCATGAAAAGAGCGAAAAAATAGTGTCATATAAATAATGAAACAAGTGAAAGTGCGACAACTGTATCTCTATTCCGACCATTTATTCAGTCTGGAAGATCGATGAGGACACAGCACTGCATTTGACTGCAGATACACAACAGAAAACACAAAACGCGATCAACAAAAGCGTTTGGGCACTTGCATTTCTCTTGAAAACAACGGAAGCCGGCAGCAAAGTGCACAAAACATGGCAAAAAGATTTACTAAAAACAAAAACAATACAACGGCCAAGAAAGACGCCGAGAGACTGAATTACACGAGCAAAAAAAGAAATAAAAAGTCACACAAAAACCAGCTTTATATTTAATCCAGATCAAAAAAACTACAATAAAATGGCCGCCTTATTCTACTTTCCTTTCTCTCTCACTCTGTCATGGCAAAAATCTTTTTGCCCTGCATAAAAAACCTCACAGGCACCTGCTGTACCTCATCAAGGCATGACAACTGTTTTTTACCCCCTCTTTTTTATTTTTTTCTACATATGCGGCATTATAAATGTACCGTGTGCGAAACGGTAACAGAGGAAAAAGTCAATTTTTTTCGAGCGTTTAAATTTAAAAAAAAAACATCATACTGAAAGAGACCGAGGCGAACAGGGTGGCAATTATTGTTGGGTAATCAAAAAAAGTGAAAACCCTTGGCGAAAAATCAATCGCAATCGGCCAAGTGTGTCTGAAAGTAAATCGACGACCACGCCCACAGTCAGTGACGTCACAGCGCCGTCGACAACTTGCCAATTTTTTCCCATAGTCCAATTAAATCCAACGCTCATCATGACCAATTTTAATTTTCTCGCAATTATAAAAAAAGACGAAACATGTACCTAAAAATTCCGATTTATAAAGTGACAGCAGGGAGCTCGGTAGTTGTCAACACTTTGCATATTATTTAGTTCACTGGCTTTTATTATATTCGTCTACGCTCAACAAAAAGCATTACAGAAAACCAAGCAGTAAACTTGGGTCCTATTATACTATTGCTTTTGTCGCAATACATAACTGAGTAAAAATGTCCCATAATAAAAATGGTCAACAGAAACCGAGACAGTTCAACGAATTACCAACTTTTATTATCACTTAAAACGCGTAAAGAATGCAACTACATATTAAAATTTCACCAAAAACCCAAGTTATTTCTTTAATTTGTTAACAGAAAAAAATATTACACTGCAAAAATATTTCGCATTTCTAAGCAATTAAAAATAATAATAATTATGGTGCCAAATGCAGACTATTCAATTGCTCTTTCAAATTGCCAGACACCACAGTGCTCATGAAAAACAATGTTTGCAAACATGAACATTTTCAGACTGCTTTTGTTTTCAAAGAAAGTACTGCCAGCCAGCCAGTGGCAAGGCGTCGCAGAACGAAAATAAAAATGGCGCTAATTTTTAATTGCTCGAAAAATAACACAATCGACTTTCAGTTTACGTCCAACAGATGGCGCTCGTAACACGTCGCCATCTTATACGGCCACTGTAGCATCTTGAACGAAACGGGAGGTGTTATCTTTTCATTGTGCCGACAAAAACAAGCAACGGATCGGCAAGAAACCCTCACTCTCAAAGAAGGGGTGGCAGTGATGTTCGAAAAAAATGTCAAAATGGCGATCGATCGCGAGTCACGTGACCCGGCCGTTCTCGCACTCGTCTTCCATACTTGCTCGCTAATCCGAGATATGAACCATAAAAACTCACCAACACCATTAATATCTTTTCCCCCCTGTACATTCGGACAACGGGACACCTTTTTTGCAGTCATTTTTTTCTTATCCCTTTGCCAAAATTGCCCCTATATTTCTAAAACCCACCCCCCTATTGCATTACATACGAAAAGTTTCAAGCAATTGTTGCAATGAAAACTAAATTACACAACGTCAGCTCTGCAAATTTACAACATTCCCTTTGCAGAGTATGAGAGGGATGACTGCAGAGTGATATATACCGACTGGAAGAAAACCCAACATCCCATGTCAACTTTTTTATGTTTGAGTGCAACTTGTGTGTAAACTGTACCCTTTTTATCAACACACCCCAACCATTTTTTCCAACTTTTGCATCCCAGTTTTGCAGACTCTTACAATAACTTTCCACTTTTTACAGCGCTTTAAAATCGTGTACAAACTGCCCTTCCCACCCTTTACCCTTTTTATCAACACCCTCTTTTTTTAGTTCCGCATCACACAATTTAAGAACAGGGCACACACAAAACCCCTTTCCTATTTTTTAGCTGCCCCCCCCCCCTCTTCGTCCCTCTCCTTCAATTCTTTTTACAAACATAACCCTGCCATTTTTTGTTCTATGTCAAACTCGAAGGACAGCTGGCGCCATAATACCAACCACTGCAAAATCGCTACTGTAAATCAACAACATTCTAAATAGTGAGTGAGCAGTGCAAATATATTTTTATGCCAACTGTGAACTGTGTACCACTGGTGGTCACAAGTTAGTCTGGCATCATATTCATAGCCTTGGACATTTATGGCATACCTGGACAACTGCACAAAATAATGCTTGGCACAGCAGTGGCGCCATCTACAGAACATTCTAATGCAAACATTCTAATTCTGAAATATTTTTGCCATGGGAATTTCCATTGCTGACCTGGAAAAAGCAATCGCAAAAAATGGCAGAGTGCAAAGTTTGTTTGTGACAACCCTGCTTATTTTTTTCTATTACAGTTTTGCACCTTGTGTATCAACTGCCCCACTTTACCCTTTTATCAAAAGGCCCTTGCCATGCACCAGGTTTTCGTTCTTTGGTTCCGCATCTGAGAATCTGTTTTATAAGAGGACCCACCCCTTCTCCCTTGAATAACACACAAAAAACACACATAAAAAAGGAATGGAGCAAAAAAAAAAACTGAACCCTCTCCGATGGGACCATGATGGGACCAACATGGCGGCAGAGAAAAGTGTTGCCAGATTGGTCGCCATTCACGCGATAACAGCCGATAAATCCATCAACCTATAATAATACTTATCTAAGCCAGCTACTTCCGCATTTCGGTATTTACCACATCCACAACGATAATATCGATCAGGTATGCCGATAACAAACTCAAATCTCTTCCTGTAACCTCTGCAAAATACACCACTAGAATTTGTTCAATTTGGTGGACCACCACAATACAGAGTTTATGTATAAGTATTATAAATCATACGTCGAGAGTAACAAGTGTGCTTGCATATAACAAGTAGGTCGGGGTTATCGAAATGTTTTTTCTCATAAATAGTGTACAAACGTTAGGCTTAAATTAGAACCAAATTAGAACATGTCAGGGTGAATAAAGAAACTGGAATGCAATCATTCAAGCTAAATAAATATACAAAACAAAAACAGAAATGCTGTCTTAAAAATGAGCTAATTGTGTAATTTTAGCTAATGAAATAAATTATAAAACTGTATGTTCAGGGTTCTTTTAACTTTCATATGGCTGCATCCGCAAGATGTCCGTGCATGACGTCACGCATTACTTTTCTGCTTCCCAACGCACATCCACGAAACAAACAGAATAAAAAAGAACAGGGGAGCTTGGCACAGAGGTAAAGGAAAAGTAAATAAAAAGAAGAAGCAGCAGCTCAAGAGAGAAGGTAAGTCTTGGTTGGCAAATTCATCATCAATCTCTTAGTCGGATCCGCGCAGCTGGAAATGCTCAATAACGTTTACGCGTGTGCTACTGTAGTATGAGTATAGGCCGGCAGCTGGCAACAGCGTCATGGCCGCCGACCACGCTATGTCAGGGCTTTTAACACACGCGTACTGTACGTTTAAAGGTCGGCCTCAAACCGAAACCAGAGGGCCTGGCCTCACCCACCAAACTCTCTTTTCTTGCCCATTTACCCTCCTGTTCGGGTTCGGACACTTCTTTCCCTCTTTTTTCTTCTTATTCTTCCCACTTCTTCCTTCTTTCCATTTAAATTCCCAACGCCCCACCCTTTTTTACCCTCCGTCTCCTTCTTTTTGCATTTCTCCTTTTTGGGGCAAAAAAGGGGGACTTGGCGACGTCGGCGACAAAGTAACCCCCCAACACCACCTCCTCCCCCCTCCCCCTTCTTGCTAACCTTACCTCAACCCCGTCACCTTGGCCTGGCTTGGCCATGTTTTGTGAGAGAAAAAGGGAAACGAAAAACAGCCACCAGACGGAAAAGATAAGAGAAAGAGCCCATTGCATCACTTGTGGGTGAAGAGGGTTCAAAAAAAGGGGAAGTCACCCAAACGACCCCTTGGGAACGTCGCAAAACCATGGTAAATATCAGAAGATGAAACGAGAAATCTCCAACAACCCTTTCCAAAGCCAATACTTCCGGTAAAATAAAAATTACAACTTCCGGTTTGTACAGATTCACTTCGAAGAGGGTATTATTTTCTATGTTCCGCATGCCACGTAAAACTACCACACTCTATATTCTGGTAGTTTTATTTAATTCAATAAATATGCATATCAAAATGACGCATAGATAAAGTTTCAAACAAAACTGATTATGGGGCCGTTCTAAAATTACGTCACACGAGATTAAAAAAAAAAAACCACCGAGTGAAGAAAAAATCTGGGAACTACAGTTTGAAAATGGAAGAGGTCTTTCAAGAAAAGTTCTTTTCTTTAGTTTAGTGTATTCAAAGATAGGGAAAAATGGGGGGGGGGGGCCCTGTACCTTTGGGTACCTTTTCCTTTACTTTACCTTTCCCCTTCCCATTTTTCTCCAAAAATCGGACCCTTTTGGACCTACATCGTAGACACCCCTACCCCATTTACAAATTTTTCTGAGGAGCAGGGGTAAAATTTGCTTTCAATCCATAAAAAGGGCTACATCTAGTAAAAAAGGGAAAAAACTCGTTGCCTACAACTTCCCCTCCCCCTTTTTTTCCTTTCAATTCATGTAAACCAATAGATCACCCCCAACCAACCCCATCCCCTTCACATTTTTTGACAATTATTTGGGGCTGTTCACGTCCGGGTAACCCTGTGGACCAAGAGACCCGGACCATGCCCCTCCTTCCACGTAAACCTACTGTACAAGGGCAGCTGCGATCGGACCAAGCTGTCAAATCTCACAGTCGTCACCGTCCAGAAAAGTTGCATCACAAAAGTCGACTTTTTCCTAAAGCCGCCGCCAGATGTCGCTTTTTTCCCCCAATGTCTCTTATATACCCAGTTTTTATTTGTGTCCTAGGCGTTCGATACCGGTCGGTGGTAACCATAGTGGTGGTAACTCGTTTTTTTCTCTCCTTCCAACACTTCTTTTTAACCCTTTCTTTTTTGCTCTGCTCTCTACTCCTGAGTCTAGACTTACAACGGGTTATTTTTTCTCTCGATCGAAGAGACCAACTCTAAACCCCTTTGGCCTCGCCATTTTTTAACCCTTCTATTTTTTCCTCTTCCCAGACGTCTACGCTAGTGTAGGGCTTAGAGAGAGAGAGAGACAGGGTGTGAAAAAATGCAAAGGCATTGAAAGGATAAATGATAAAAAAAATCCAGTTGGCCCGGAATGCGTGGGTTGCAAAGTTGCACCTTCCATGTCAGACGGTCCTAAATATAGCGTCTTGGTCTTTTAGTCTTCTTGTTCTAGCCGCATGGCAATGGGCCAACTCAAAACCAGCTTCCTTGTGCTGCCTGCCTTGGTCAGCATTTCACAACAGACAAGTCTTCCTTCACCTTGGCCAGACTTCTTCCACATGCCATAATCGTCTAATTTTCACATTTAAATTATCTTTTTTACGGCCGTTACAAAAGCAACACAGCTATTTATATTACCTATATTACGAACCAGAAGCCTACAAATGCCGGTTTGCAGCAATGATAATAAATACCACGTGCTTGCATGCCATGCGAGGATAATTAATCAGAATCGATGACGTCACAAACGCAATAAAGAAGCCGTCGCCAAATAAAACGGCAAATTAATCGCTTTCGTCCGCCATCGACAAAACCGCCAATCGAAATAAAGACAAACACGTCTCTCGTCGGCACACGGACAATCACGAAACTCCGATCGATACCGTAGCCGTCACAACAAACGCGTAAAAACAACTTCCCCTTTCGCCGCGCTTTCAACCTACTCTCGAACCGAACGTCGCCCGCAGCGCCGTGCAGCGGATTACGCAGACAACCATGTTCGACAAGCCGACCGAACAGAAAGTTGGCAAACGCAAACAGTTTCGCACATCCGTCATGTTCCTTTCCAGTTTCAAGTAGTTATTTTTACACTAACTAGCCCCTTCCCCAGTTCTCATTTTCAAAATTTAGACACTGACTTTGACTTCTTTCTAAGCTTCTTTCAATAGGTCGAGGGGGTCACTGTGGGCGTGGACACACTAACTAATGTCTCTAGAGCAGGGAAATAAGGAGGGGGAAATACGCCTCTTCATGTAACAATTTACCTTACACTTATTTTCTATGTAGTACAGTATAATACATATATGAATAGAGGGTTTGCCCACTGCATGCAACACCACCAAGTGTAGCGCTCCACCGAACTCAGTTGTTATTGAAGAATTGTACATAAATTTTTGGCACATTGATAGATTAATCTCGTTTGCATACAACATGCACGGTAATAAAACAAATAATACATATGGAGGTTATCAGATTTGGAGCGTTTTACTAGAGAGACAGAGAGGGAACAACTGCAAATTACACGACACCGCTTGTTAATATTAATTGCATGCTGTATATATCACCTGCCATGAGTGTTTAATTGTCTGTGTGGGTGCTTGTTTGTTTCCAAGAGGGTTTTAACAATTATTAATGAAGTTGCACGACATAAAACGTTATTATGTATGCAGACAGGCATGGTATCGTGTCCTTCGATTGTCTACTTTTCCCCTTCAAAACACAGTGTACAGCCAGACATGTTTGTGCGTTCAACGTGAAATCATTCAAAAATTTCAGCTATACACTTTGTCATTGATGCTGTACAGATGCGAAGTTTATAAAAAGCAAAATCATATCGATTTTGAGGTTTTTCGATGAATACAAGTCTTGAAGAGAGACGCGTGGCGCCATTTATTTCCCTGGTTTGTTGCACATGGCGTCAACAATGCCAACACAGTGGTGGCCAATGTGGCAATGTGTAGTACTACACTGTGCCCATATAGCACATGGGCCTCGCCCTGGTCCTGCCTGCTCCATCCATCACGTGACTTTCGTACTGACACACGACGGACGACACATGACAAAAAATTACATGTATAGGTAGGTGGTGGTGGTGGTGGTGGTGGTGCTATTAAAAAGGTCATGCAGCGACATTTTTTCCTTCTTTGTCCATTTATTTCGTGCAACACGCCACTTGGACAAACCACGTAATTCGCGAGAATTATACATATCGATTTTTCCGCAAATTTATCTTTTTATTTCAAAATTGTATATTCCCCCAAAAACTTCACCAGCTCAAATCATTGAGCCAACTTACGTCATCACGCCAATATTCCATTTCTCAACTCGTTACGTACTTTCCATGGCATACTTCAGGATTCGTTTATCATATGACTTGCAATTTGTTACACTTCCCCAACCATTATTGCAACTGACATTTTTCCGATATTCATCGCAACAAGTCTGTTTCTGAAGCCTCCACACAGCTATAGTCTGGCAGCTAGAATTATAATGTAACCGCCATTCAACCCAAACATTTATGTCCAGAGGTAGAAAAAAAAAAAGAATACAACCAGACAAAATAGAACGGAGAAACCAATATACAGTGCAAAATTAAAGAGCTCACCTGGGAAAGAAAAGGAAGAAGAAAAAAACGAAGAGAAAAGCAAAGAGTAAAGTCAAGTAGTAAGTGCTGATTTGGCACAAGTTGAGTCAAGAGCTATATACAGTGCAGAATAGTATAAGATGGTGGCTGGAGAAGTTTCTGGATCGATACAACACCCTGGGTCCTAATTGTTTGATTGGATGCTGTCAGGACCTTGATGGATGGCAGCCATTCCTCTAACCAACTTTCACTCCGCAAAACCACATTTCCCCAAAACCACCTCTATAATCCTAACTTCAGATGACACCGAGGAGTTTCAGGCCACCTGACAGTTATTGCACAATAGCAATCTCGTTCTCCGAAATCAATCGAAGATCTTCCATTATAAACAGCGCCACCTATAATCTGGTCAAAATCGTTACCGTATACTATAAATAAGTAAACAATGATGCACGTGTAGCTCGAATGTAAAAATGGAGACAAAAAGCGATTCGGTGAGTGACCCTATGCAGAGTTATGACAAGTGATTTGCGTGCGTTTAAAAATTTCGTTCGACTATTTTTCCACCACACGGCGACATACACACCAATTATGTTGTGCAACGACCCAAGTTACCATGGTAACCAAAAACCACCTGCATTATTATCACCGTCGGCCATCTCTCATTCCAGGGCATGCTTCTTCCAATAAAAACGCATAAAAACACCCCCAAATCACTTATGCCCCTGTAAAACGTAAAACCCAGCTGCAAATGTACACCACCATGTGGCAACACTTGCCAAAACGGCCCTCACTGAATCTTATAAAAAACAAGAGCTAAAATTCATATTTCACAATTATTGATGATGCAAGATAAAACTTTCTATGGGTACATTCACCATGCTTTCACTGCTTACTTTTTCAAACTAAACATCAACTGGCACATACTATATACTAACCATGTAAAAATTAATCTTCTAATTAAATCAAATTAGATATTATTATGTATTAAAGGTGAACTGACACGGTTTTGTAAGGTTAATCTATACAAGAAAAAAGCTATAAATGAAGAAAATGTTGCAACAAAATCTATGTGGAAATTAGTAAAACAAAGTTATTAGCAATTTCAGTTTTCAAGCAAGTTTGCTAGATAGGTCAGTTATATCATGGAGCCTAACGAAACCTCCTAACTTAATTACCCCGTCGAACTTCGAGTGCTAACTTTTTAAAACTAATTTCCACTGAGATTAAGATCTCCTTCAGCATTTTTCCTCATCTTCATTAAAGCAGTACGTGAAATATATATTTCGGGTAAAAATTGTTAAAAAAGTTACGTCAACTTGGTACTATATTCAAATTTTTGACATTATATTTCTAGGTAGAGTACATTCCTTTAAAAAATGTTGCTGATTTTTTTTTTTACAGCTGCCTTCTACAAGTATAAAACACCGGGTAAATGTCTTTTGAAACTTGTAAACATTTAAAACCACTCGGTGTGGAATGTGTTCGGAACCCGTCTATATTTTTAGAAATGCCACGTCACAAGGTGCATACAAATGAGCATATATTTGCATCATCAGGCACTGAGACTGAGACAGACACACAGACAGTCAGACAGAAGTGCAACAGCCAGGGGATTGAGGGGTTTAGCTTTTCGCACGACTCCAAAACTCAGACGAGACGGAATGAAAATGCAGCAAAACTCTAATAACAGACATACAGAATAAATCGATATTACGCCCTGTTATCCTACCGGACAACGGCTACTTGCAATACTACCTAAAACCTCCATTTCCTTTTCTTTTTTAACACCCAAATCTCTAAATAACTCGTCTAGGTAAATAAATATCCAGCGTTATTTAAAACAAAATTATAAAAAAACAACATCATAACAATTACAACAGAAAAACTACAGCAGCAATTAAAATCCAAACATGAGGAGAGTTCAACATCTTATTTTTTCAGCTTGCGCTTTTTCAGGGATTAAAAATAAAACTTTCAACATCAACTGGTGACAGTGTTACGCATGTTTTTTTACAATTTAAAATCCCCACTGCATTAAATTACGTTGCAAGTTTTCCTATTACTTTCTTTATATTTTACTGCAATACATATCAATCTCATATTTGGTACCAACTAATCAAAAGAAAAACTAGGCATGCATTTTAGAATTTAAATATGTACGATTATCCAAAATCGGCGTTTTAATAATTTACGCAATTACTATCGGTGTAAATAGATAAAAAGTGCGCAAACAAGTACAATCATAACCAGCATTGTTGTCTGAGTTGTATAAATGCAACACAGCATAATGCTAAATCTTGTCTAGACTAGATTTGCATCTTCGCCATTGGCTAAATGCATTGTTTCGATCACCTTTTCATGTGCGAGTAACACAAAGTCCGCTTATGAACAACTCCAATTATGATTCCTTAATCCATAAGATATTCTCACAGGGGAGAAAAAACGCAAAAAAGTGTGTCGTAATTAGTAGTTGCAAATTTAAATTCATCTGTTAAAAGCCAAATATTCCATTATTCATGCAGTTTTATATGATGATGACATGCCATTTTTGTTGCATTCCATCACACTTGCAAAAGTATTTTACATATTTTTTCGAATTAATTAATGTTGAAAGGAACAGTAGGAATTATCATTTATCAATCCATTTGCGGCGTTACCAAAATGACGAGCCACGGCTCAAGGGGTGATGCATATTTATGTTCAATAAAACGCGGACGTAATTAATGAACGCGTCCCGCTTGCAGCAAGTGCCCAAAAGAGATTATTTCGCAACACCAACTAAGGAAAAATGCTGGCGAGTGGAGAGGCTAAAACCGATATCGCAGCGAAAAGCCAGACTAGATGTAGACACGGCAGCTTTTTATTCCGTCTGATGCTCGTCTGAGTGACGTTCTCTATTTTTTTATTTCTTTCCACATTTTACCACCGCCTATCGCTATCTATATACACATTTCAAATCGGCGCTCCAAAACGTCGACCGTTTTCAAATAAGAATAACAAATGGCACTTACCGTTTGCGAAAACCGTATCATAAAGTAGAATTGCTGTTGAGAGAAAAAAAAAGAGAAAACGCGGTCAATTGGAGTGGAAAGGTCACTTTGAATGCGATTTTCGCGAACGCGCGTTTTTATTGAAAATATGAAAATGACGAAAAATGTTGTCTTACCAAACAATCCGAGGCAAAAAATCATCTCTAGGAAGATGGAGATAGCCACGCAAGCTCGGCTTTATGCTCGGGCCAGCGAAAAGCCTTGGTAAACTCATACAAATGGTCGCAATGTCCGGTCAGCAACCAACTTTAATAAGACACCTTCGCCGCCATGTTTCCTCACCGAATGCGAGAGAGCGCCTCGATAGGCCTGCCATACAAGGAACAGTCCACTTTTTAGCAGCCGAGGGGTGTGCCGCAGATAATCCCAGACAGGCATAATAAACACGCGAAGGCCGCGCATATTTATCGACGCTCCTGAACACTCCCATCTCTGCAGTTATCATAATCCTCAAAAAATATAAAAACATTGGTACACGAACATTTCATTTTATTTATTCGAGGTTTGCGCTATGAATAATTTAAATGTCCTTGGTACGCATATTTAATTTCGAAATTAATTTTTATATATACATATTTAATTTATGTAAAATTGCATTCTCGTAATTTTTACCGTTTTTCACGACTTTCACCCATTTTTCAATTTTGTAATTCACTGTTAATTCGAAATTTATACCACGTACCGCAATGAAGATTCTAGGAGCTTTAGCAACTGTCCACACTTTATAATTCATCCATATAATTTTCTTGGTATGTCCCCCTGCAAAACTACGAACTAACATTTCGAAATACATTGTACAATATAAACGTTTGCATTTATTAACATGAAGGTAAAATATTATATATACACATGAGTTTACAATTAATTCAATATCATGCATTCTGGTAATTAACAGTCTACGAAAATACATACTAGCCGAAGTGAGAGTAAACAACTTTAAAAACAATGGTCCCATTGGCTAATCAATTAAAATGTGAAATAATCGTATTAAATTAAATACCTTTTTGTTATTTGAAAACATACTATAACGAAAAAGAGCTGAACATGAATGTCATGAAAGTTCCCAAACTAAACAATGGCATCAATGAGGTTAACAATTCTTGACACTGGTAATTAACAGAACAGTCACTCCAAAGTAATTTATATTAGGTACATAGGAAACGCTGCCATCACTTCAAAATAAAATATTTCATGTGTGCGATGGACTTCTGGCAGTTGAACTATGACTTATTCCCAGTTGCTGTTGCAGTGACTCGAATCTCTGTACAAACTCTGACAATGACGTTTCACTCGGTGCAGGTGACTCCAATTGAAGAACCAGAGCTCTAAATAAAGAACGTCATGACAAATAGGAACCATTGTCCGTTACCGTGTGTGCAATGCAAGTTGTTATTGAGCACGTGGAACAATATATTTTCAATATTTACCATAAAAACGTGGTGAATTATCATATATAGTACCTTTGCACTGGAGGGCTTGAAGAATGCTCACTTGTAGACCTGACACTGCGAGGCACTGTACGAGGCTTTATTTCATCCCTATCTCGAACTGGTGGCGTGGTGACTTGATACATGTTCCTTCGCTGATGATGAGAAGAACGCAGTGAAGAGCCTGTATCAATTCCTAAAATAAATAAAACAAACTTTTAGTCTACAAATTGCTCGGCAAGTCACAAGTAGCATGTTCTTACCATTTTCAGAGGAGGTGTAGATTGATACCGCACTAGGTGCATGCACTCTCGACCATCTGTTGACCAGGTATCGCATCCTGGCAATGGCCACGGCAGCTCTTGCAACGCTTCTGAAGCGATTGGCTGGCTGCTGCTGCCTTTGCTGCAGCTGCGCCGTTGTTGGAAGACAACCCAGGCTGTCAAGCACTTCCAAAGTGTGAGCCTCAGATACTTGCAGCCGCTTCAGACGTACAAGCAGGTACTGCTTCTGGTGGATTAGGTTCTTGCGAAAGCTTTGAGATCTCAGATACTTGAGATACATGGAGTTGACCTAAGGAAATTCATGTTACTATATAGTAATAATACGCAACTAAATTATATACATGTAATACCTGCACATCATCAAACTGCATTTGGGCTCTGGCAGGAGACTCATTGCCAGCCATATATCCCGATGATGGAATACGGGATTTGATGGCAGAAAGTTCATATTCAGACTTGTACAAAGCTCGTTGAAGCCTGGTCCTCTCTTGAGCCCAAGCCGCCCTTTCAGCAGCAAGTATCCGTTCCACGGAGCTCTGTTGCGTGTGCTGCATCTAGACAAAACATAAAACCATTTATTAAAGTCATTGAACTTGAAAACAAACCATAAAATAGTTACACAAACCGAGGAAGGATCCTTTTGCCGAATTTTCCAAAGTTCCTCCTCGGCTTGACTAACAGCAGCATGCAACGCTTGCTTCTCTTGGTTCAGATTCCAGATGAATGCCACCAATTCTGAATTATGCTGAACAATTTTCTCGATCAGATCGGCAACGGTGAACCCATCAGAAACCTGAAATGAAATCAAAGTAAAAATCAATCTCTGCTTTCTGCACACCACACTTCTTCGAGTAAACATCTTACAAATTTATTCGATTGCAATTGCGTTGAGGTGACCATTTGCATCAGTTCTTGCAAGATTGCAGTGAGAGATGAATTCACCGAGGAATGTGCCAACTTTTCCCTACACATAATGCCATAAACCAATTGTTAAATCAACCCAAATACAGTCAATAATTGTTGGCAAAAGTAAACGTTACTAACCATCCTGTTGCAAATGCATCCTTAGCTCGCATTACGAGCAATTGCAGTTTCTGTCGATTCGTCTCAATCTCCGCAAACTGTCGGCTAATTGAAACTGCATCACTTTCAGCATCCCCAATCGCCTTTATTTCCTTCAGTAAAATGGCTACAACATTTGCACTTGAACTGAGATACGGGAAGAAATTCAAACTGCAAACCTTTATTCGGTTCCAATCTTGACCCTGCATATCTGCTCGCAATCTCTCATTCTCCAAATCCAATTTGAGCTGCTTTTCAGATTTCTTAGCAATATCCAATTCTCTCAGAACATATTGCAGCTCTTGCTGGACACGATTCGTTTGCATCTCTAAATCTTGCTGCAATTGCACATTTAAATAAATAATTACAGTACTCAATGTAAAGGGATAAGTAAAGTGACGAATACCTGATTATGGCGATGGCGTTCTTGCTTTAATTCACTATCACGGTGCAACTCGCGCTGCATCTTTCTTAAAGATTCACACTGCTCTTCCTGTTGTCGCACTTGTTCCTGAAGTGTACCAACCATAGACAGAAGCCGTTCTTTGTCAGCTTCCAAAAGAACTACATGCTCACGCTCCTTCAAGACCTCCTTTTGCAGGTCACCCTTCTGAGCCTATTCATCCAAACAATTCAAGCAATCAGTTACACATTTGGCAAGTTTTCAAATCTTAAAGAGTTTATTTTGCAAATGCATGGCCAATCAACCTCAAACATTAAACTTGAATACCAAATAATTTTTCAGTAGCAAATCATGGTCTATACCGGGCAAAATGGAACTTACAAGTAATTCTGTAATATCCATACCTGCAAGACATTGAGATTTGCTTTTGCCTGTTGCATGAGAGACCGCTGCATGTCCAATTCCTCCATTAGGCGCAACCTTTCCTGTTGAAGAGTCTCCGTCAAAGTGGCAACACGGTTTCGTTCTTGTTCCAAGCGGTGCATCAACTCTCGGACTTTTCTTTGCTCAATTTCAAGCCATTGCTGCAACTCAGATGCTGAGGAGACCCCAAGACTAGAATCTGCCATCTCGGACAGCGTAACATGCGCATGATCTGTTGCCCTTTTGTTTCGTGGGAAAATGTTCATTAATACATTGTCGTTTATTAGACCAATAAATAATGCAAACTCACCATGATATATCACTTTCGTTAATGTTCTTGTTATCTTCAGAGTTTGTCTTTGATTTTTGCATGCAGGATTTCTCTTGTTGTTTACGTACTGTTTGAAGGGCTAATTTCTCCCTCTCTAACGTATCGGTTAGGTTGAGCATTTTATCTTTCTCATTTTCCAGCGCTTTGCGCAGTTCCTGGAAACAAGTATGTATTTCTGTTAGTCTAAGGTTTTACTTTCCATAAACAAGAACATCTAACTCAAAAGTCAAATGAAAACTCATTCTATAGCATTCAATGCAATGCTTCAAAACTAAAACTTTACACTCAAACTGCAGCTGCCTTAATTTCAGTAAGTCATCCAGTAATGACTGAAACAATTACTATGTACTGATTATACTATAATAAGTTAATATAATACTACTTATTGATAAACTAAAGTATTCTGAAATAAATATCACCTCAATGATCTGTTGTTCACGACCTTGAGATGCACGAGATCGTCTTTTCTCAGCTTCCATAACTTCTTGAAGTTGCGTAAAATTACATTTTTCTGCGTCTAAAGCTCTCTGAAGCATTTGATTTTTGGTGCACTCGCACTCGTATGCTTGCCTGAAACAACAACAGAGCAATCATATTAGTAACTTCTAAAATGGACTCAATCTCAGCTGGCTATTCCATATGCACCTTGAGCTGGTCAGTTCCTGACATTGAGTGTCAAGAACAGATTGCAAGTTACCCAATTCGGAGCGTATTTGGCACAATGTTACTTCCAACTGCGCATTCAGACTCCTTTCCTGTGCCAATTGGCTACACAGCTCAATAGCACGTGACTTCTCCAAGTCAAGCGTAGTACGCAAATCTTCAGCTATTAGGCGTTCTTGATCCAATCGAAAGTCGAGCATCTCAACTACAAACCGAGAAATGTGTCATGACGTTTCAAATTCGGTTGTCCAGTTAGAGAGCACACAGCACACATTTATTTCAGGACAGCACTTACTTCTCCGCTTCATTTGACGTTCACATTGGCAAAGTTGCTGCTCCATATTACTAAGCTGTTGTAGCAGTTTCCTTTGTTCTTCCTGGTGTACCAACCTCTCCCTTGCAATTGCCATTTGAGTGTCAGAAGGTGTGGTAACTGCATAAGCTTGGCAAGCTCGAGCCAGATCACGCAGCGACGCCTGATGATGGGCATCCTACAAAACATAACATGATTTTAATATCTCATTAGGAGTATGTGCCCACAAATAACGAGACAAAGCACTTTCTCAAGTTTTATTCAACAGGCCCATTGGGTATACCATGTTAAAATACGTATCGTGAATTCAGGTCACTTTGGCACTGGATGTTATGTATATTGACCAATAATATAAAATACATCTACCCAAAAGAGCAAAGTGCAATGTAAGTCTATTATATGCCAAACTGGATCAAATAATCTCTCAGGCCAAAGTAACACTAGTTCACAGTGTTTAAGTAGTTAAGTTTCATGTATCCGATATAAGTTTGCAGCACAAAGCTGTGGCAGAAAATAGAGATAATATACCATAGCAGTTATTTTGTCCTCAATGGTCTTCAAATTCATTTGGTCTGGACTTGAGACCTTCGTATCCAATTGAAGCTGTGCCATTATCAGTTGTTTCTCTCGAACAAGAATGCGTGAAATCACTTGCAACAGCTGCTGCTGCCACTCGGATTGATGTGATGACGAGTCCTGCATTACAATATACATTACACAATTACAGTATTTCCACCTATACAAAACGTTTACATACCTTCAGAGCTACCAAAAGATTCATCAGTTGTTGTAACACATCTTTCAGAGCACCGACTTCAACAGACAATGTATACTGTATTTCGCCATCCTCTTTTGGAGGTGTATGATCCTGGAGGAAGTGAAACTCTGACAAAGTCAGCATCTGCACACAAAATTAAACGTTATAGACAACACAAGCAACATGATTCTTCTTTTATAATATAAGAAGAGAATTCCATTATACCTGTACTCCTTCTTTATGAACTTTGCGCATTAGACTTTTCACACGTGTAGGAACAGACTCGCCGCTGAGGGAGTCACTTTCAGAATCTGCCGCGGAAAGCTCGGCTGGGGTAAGATTGGAAACTGGGCCACCTGACAATATGTTCGTATCATCTCCAACAGAAATAGCAGCATCACATTCTCGGACATCCTGCTGCTGTTCGAGGACATTTATACGAGTGTTTCTTTCTTCCAATTCATGTTTAACCGACTTTAATTCCTACATAAACAAAGCATGTATACAATCATTTTGTTTAAAAATCTGTTAAATACAAAATAGAATGTATACCTCCTGCAGTTCCTGGTTGTTCTGTTGTGTTGATTCCAATTGATCCAATAAACGTGCAATTTGGCTATCTCTCATCAACCGTTCTGCTTCAAGAACATCTCGTTTCTGGTGATTGTCCTGGAGTTCAGATTGAATCTTATCCATTTGTTGCTTGAGTTCATCTTCCTCATCCTGTAATCATAACATATTACAGAATTATGTCCCACAAAAAATAAATTGATGTTTCAACCGCACAATCTATACCGGAAAATCCGTTTGGCAGTCAGCATGTGAAGAAATTATAAGATCTGAAGCATCAACACATTTTTCCTGCTTTTCCTTTGCATTCTCACTTTCTAACTTTTCAAGCTGTTCGTGCAAACTTACAATGTCAGCACGATATTTGTCCTGAAACCCCAAAAATGTAAGTTTTGTATTAATGCTTCTTCAACAGTTCATATAAAAAGAAGGCTACGTTATGTTTACCTGCTGTTTGGTTTCTTCATTCGATAATTCATCTAACCGCTTGTTCAAAATATTTATATGCTTATCTCTGTCGGAAATCGCTTTGTCAAGAAGCAACTTCTGGCTCCGAGAAGAATCCAATTCTTCAGTCAATCGATTCTACAAGAACCGAGTATATAGATTATACACAAATGTTGGCCACAATAATTTTTAACACACAGGAAACAAGCACGCTATAGATAGGTCAAAAGTAACTGAACATTTTGTGGGTTGTGATAGCAAAACAAATCCTCAGAACAGGCAAATTCATTTTCTATATAAAAAAAGGAAAATGTTTTGTTTGAATATTAATATTTTAAGTGGCCAAATACGTTGGAATAAATGGATCATTCACATGTTACCAGATTTCAGTCTGCTTGACACAACCCACATTTACTTTTGACCAACAGTTGTCCTCAGCTTTACAAACAGCAATATAGCATGGCTTCTGAAATAACAGCAATAATTTTAAACGTAGGTAAACAAAATCGCCATGCGGAAACATATCTGTCAACACAAAACCATTCATTCATATGGCAAAAAAATGACATGCGAATGTAAACTCAAATAATATACCAATACATGCAAATAAGGAAGCAGTGAAAGAAGAGTTTTACGCTAAAACATTTAATTTTAGAAAAGCTGCAAGCGAGACTGCACTTGTGGGCAAAGAGCAGAGGTAGTGTGTGGGTGCTTTGCAAGTAGTTCCCACTATGCCATTCCAGGATTCGGTTACCTTCTCCTGATGTATAGCCTCGGAGGAGGACAAAACCTCTGACAGTTCCTCATGTGCTGCAATTAGCTCATTGTGTTTATCCTCAAGCATACCCTGAACTGTGTCAAAGTCTTCCTGCAGCCTGGTCTGCAGGTTAAATGTTAGAAGTGGAGACAATTTGGTAACTCTGTGCTCCCAACGAAGTCTCAGAATTGCAAAATAAGAACCAGCCAAAAAAATAGCACACACGCGCACACACACATACTTCCATAGCATACATTCAAATACAGTAGGAATTGATCCCATTAACTTTAAAAAATTGACATAAAAAGCTAAAAAATTAAAAATATACTTCTTAGTTGCAATATATGTCCAGTATTAAATAGCATTTTACCTTTAAAAACAAAATCCGAAAAAGGATAAATGCACTACGTAGCATGAAATTATAACAAATTCAAATTGCACCTCATTTGATAACATATCTATTCTGAACTTTGCAATTCCTGACATGTAGTTAAGCATGTGAAGAACTGTAGGATGTTTGTTAACTTGTTGAAAAATCACTGATATTTTTTCATATTTTACGCAATCCATTAGTGAACATGCATTAGACCTCACCTGATAATCTGTTAAGTCAGATACTTCATCTTTAAGAGTTTTCACTTGCTCTAGCAGTTGCTGTTTCTCGCTGAGCACCACTTTAAGAGATTCCACTTCTCGTCGACGCTGTTCAGCAATTTCCTGGATTCTTTTCAGTTCTTTATTTTTGGCCTCGAGCAAAACAGTTTGTTCCCTTATGGTGTCGTCCTTACTAGAAATTTCCGCGTCAGTCTGGTTCTTCACTTCTTTTAGGTTGCTGTCAATCAGCTGCAGTCGCGAAGACAACACATCAATAGTAGAAAGTTTTTCCTGAATTTCCTCGTTGAGCTTCTTCAACGTGGAATCTCGCTGTTCAAGGTCCTTGGAAAGAGTTCGAACAGCGTCTTCACTTTCTTGCAGGACATTCTTTAGGCGAGACAGTTCATGGCTAAGTTCTAGATTATCCAATTTGCCAGCTTCCAACGCAGATGAAGCGTTTTCAAAATCTTGTATTTGACTAGTCAATCCATCTATCTCTTCATTTTTCTCTTTCAGTAACGTTTGCAGAAGGGAAGATAGGTCTTCCACTTGTTTTTGCAAAGATAAAATGGTTTCCTATTTAAAACCAAAATACAAAACATTAATACGAAGCACAATTGAATACGCAACATAATAGCCCAGCAATTAATTACCTCCATAGCTTTATTTTTCATATTTAAAGCATCTACTTCCTTCTTTGTTGATATTTTCTCAGATTCCCGATGACCAAAATGCTCGTTGTATCTCTTAACGTACTCGCTAAGCTCCTTTTCTTTCATAGAAAGCTGCTCCATAACATGCTCCAGTTGATGATTCAGCGATTCCACCTTAACAAAAACATATTATTCGAAACATACACAAGTGCAAATTAGAATTATTCCTAAACCTTAAGAACATACTTCACTCAGCCTATTTTCAGACTGTTCCTGTTCATTCTGAAGGGCCAGCTGAAGACGGGAGATTTTCTCCAGCATCTCGGTTGCACTCATGAAACCATGCCGCTTCTCCTCTAAGCGTGCTTGGAGAGATGAGATTTGAAGAAGTTGGGCATTCAGTTGATGTTGCAAAGCATCTTTATCTTGAAGCCATTCCTAATAACATTGCAATACCATCAAGATCAGAAAGACATTTAATAATGGATTTTAAATTCGTTAAGAGGGAATGGAAACTATTGTTAAAGATACAGCAGAGAGTAGAACCTCTTCAAGTTGTCTTTGTTTTCTTATAATTGAATCCTGGTCTCGGATCTTTCTGGCAGCAGCTTCAGCCGCCCTGGACAAGGCATCAGCTTTGTCCTCCAAATGTCGAAGGTCAGAAAGCTGAAACGACTGACCATCGTCCTCCTTGTTGGCATTTCTGAGTGCCGATATCTGATCCCGAACAGAAATCTCTTCACTGCATGGTGACCCAATAGAAGATGTAGCAGATACATGAAGTCCCTCCAATTCTCTCGTCCTTATCTCAAGTTTATCCTCCAATATATGCAACTGCGTAAGGTTTGCCACAATAAATCATAACCAAGTTCACTCAATGTTTCCTCCTATACAGCAATGATTTCTCACCTGAATACCGAGTTCTTGCATTAGGTTTATCTGATGTGTATCGTCCATTTCTGGGCTGTGGATTTTTGGTAGATCATTCACAAATGGCATATGTCCAATTGAAGAGCATGATATGGAGGCTGCACGAAGTACTTCAATCTCATGTGTTAAACTTTCCTCAGTTTTTGAGGACTGATTTAACAACGTCTGCAGTTCATCAATTTTCTGCAAATAACCAACAAGTTTGAGATGTTCCTTCATTAAACATTTCAAAACGCAAGAAGTGTGATACTACCGTGCGGAGTTCATTTTCATTATGTAATTTAGCGTCAAGATGGCTTTCCAATTCTTTTATTACATCCATTTGGGAATGATGAGCTTCTGTCAATGACTTCATATCCCTTTCCAAATGGTCTTTCCTTTCTAGTAACTTGTGGTACTTCAGTGCTTTATCTTTAAGTTTTTCAGACAAGGCTTCCACCTAAGTCATTTCATTTGCAGTTAACACCAACTTTTGAATATGAAGCACACATGCATGGCGTAATTGCAATATTAACAATAATAAAGTTTGCGGTAATTTCAGCACAGGTTAGTACACTTATTTATTGCACAACAAATATACATGGTTAGTACAATTATTTATTGAGTAACAGATACACATGGTTAGTACACATGCAACACCGTAACACCAAAATTGAAGAAAAAGCTGCTGAAGAGAAATGCAAGTTTATGCACATGATATGAAGTTATTTCACTTATAGAGCAATGTTTTGAACATGCTAGATAGCAGAATGTATAGCTGCATAAATTAAAACACCAGCAGCAAAATCCACAGCACAATCTTGCCAGTGGGTAAACAAGGGAAGGCAGCAAGAAGTCCTTACCTCGCGTGACAGGTCAGCCTGAGAAAAAATGGCTCTTTCTTTATCTCGTATAGAGTCCTTCATCTTCTGCATTCCTTTTTGAAATTCCTCCCTTTCTTGCTCTCGTTCAACCGTTTGTTCCTAGATGAAATTCACAATTGCAAATGCATCAATATTTTCACGAGTATTTAAAACAAACTCGTCTATTGCTTACTTCAATAAACTGTCTATTGGCTTTAACTTGCTTATCCAATGCCTCAACTTGGAGTTTAAGATCCTGGGTTCGTCGTTGCTTCTCCTCCATGATTTCCTCATTACGCTGCGACAGTTCTTCGACAGTCTGCTCAAGCTCGTGAATTCGAGACAGAAGTCCAACGCGGGCTTTCTCTCCTTGTTGCTGTAAACCCCGTTTTTCCTTAATCAAGCGCATGTTTTCATCCAATATACCTACAAAAGCAGAGAACTTGTGAGGATATTTTAAATAATAGCATTGGAACACAGATTCTAAGGATTCATAGGATGGGATCGTTATCAGCATTATTGTTATATATGCGAGAATGCATCATGCCATTCAACGGCTTGTCTACTCTTAAAAGAAATTATTAGAAGTTTCAGGACAGAAGAAGATCGACCAACCTTGGTCATCAGCGGCCAAAGTAAGTCTGCTGGTCTCTGCTCTGGGAGCGGAAACTAACAAGTATACAAGAATAAAAGCAAAATAAAACAAATCGAAACGATACACAACATAGAAAGAATACTATATCAATTGGAAATGGTAATGTTATGTTATTAGGCCAACACATTAAAGTTCTTAGTTTCAAGGCATATTCTACCACAAACAGCAAGCAATATTCACAAGCAGCATTCACAAGAAACAGACTCAAAACCACTTTTTTAAAAAAATGAATAACCATTATTCACTGAAATAGATAAATTAAGTGAGATTAGTAGCTTCAAATATTACAACAGAAAAGCTGCCAACATGCATCACAAACTGAGAAAAAAATAAAAATAAAAACAAAGAAGGAAATGCCAATTTTGCGATATTCCAAGAAATTTGAACCCTAGAATCCTTACACTGTTCAAGGAAATTTTAAGAACCACTACAAAACAAGCATACAAATACCGATGATACTGAACTATTTGATGAACATAGCAGTAGTTAACATTTGTCAATGTAATAAATACTTACGTTGTTCGTGTTCACCCAGACCTTCACTGATTATGTCCTGTTGTTTTTCAAGGAGCCGTTGATCTTCAGCAATATTCTGCTCTAATTCTTCTTGGCGCGCTAACGCTTTGTTCATCTGCTCCAAGGTGTTTTGTAGAAGATCTTCCTTTTTTGAAAGTTCAACATGAAGCTCAGACACCTGATTTTCACAAGTTTTCACCAATGCTGCACCACCAATTAATTGCGATCAGATAAAGAAACACGCGCATAATGTGATTCTGAAGCCGAACTCAGACCTGTTGCTTTATTCAACTCGTTTGCAAGTGTATTTCTTGCATCTTCTTCTGCTTTCAACTGTGCACGAAGTTCATCTAGTTCTTCGCCATGCTCTCTGCCCTGACGGGATCCAGAATCTCTTTCTGGATGTCCAGCTCTCCACTCGTGCAACTGCTGCACCGTTGTCGACAACATTTCAAGGAGTTGTGCAACTGCCAGTTGCAGTCGACTACTGGCCTCTATGAAATGAAATGAAATGTGTGTTTCTAGGCAGCAAACGCTACATAATGGTTGAAGCAGGTTTATTATTACCTGATACAATCTCATCATGAGCCGGATCAAACCAAATTTTCTCTGCATTGGGGTTATCGCACTGAGACTCTGCATCATTACCCACAATGGTCAAGAAGCTGGTATCCAACAATTCACTGCCATTTTCAATGGAGCTGAGGACTACAAAAGGCAAGACATACAATGATTCAGATCGCGATGCATAATAGGCTCATGATGGAACACGGCCAAAAACAAGAAACAAGCGTGTACAAAATTCAGTTCATCTCCCAAAACAACCAGTACATTGCTGAAATATAATGTAAAATTTCTTTATATATTATCACATCAGACACTATGTGCTAGGGAAAGTGAAAAATTACACAGCTATGCCCAAGAAAGTTTAATCCGACACCTCACATTATAACTACTGTGGGTTTTAGACATAAATGGACATTTATAAATTAACCCAGAATTAAAACATTTAAGACATGCTATCACAAAAGTCTCTCACTACACATAGTAATACATACCAGCCTCACGCAGTTCATTATCCACTGCATTATTGATTTCGCATGGCTCACCAACATCACTCATGTCATTGAATTCGCTCTGACCAGCTGTGGTATCCCATCCAGCAGAACCTGCTTCATTCTTGAGCATACTAAGAAACTCCTTGTTGATATTTTTGGCCACATTGAAGTACGTCCTGACAATGCTTGTTAACAGAATCCGTAAATGTGCATTTGCACTGTCCAAATCCCTGCAAAAAATCAATAACGACTATGAATATTAAGAATGCCAGACATTTTGTATTCTCCGTATTAATAACCCTTTATCTCTTGAAGTTGTTCAACATGTGCCTAGATTACGCAATTTAATAGCAATTTTTCTAGGTAACATTTAATAAGTATAGAATGCTATATCCCTTCAATGAAATAAGTTTCTATCGTAATGACAATTTCCAGTTTTATCCTGATATACATACTCATGTTCCTGGCACAGCCTCTCCATTTCAGAATTATGGCTACCAATAAGGTTCGCTCTTTCTTGCTCAAAGTCTGCTAAAAGTGTGTCCTTCAGTCGGGAGAGCTCCTCGCGGTGTGCTGCATCTATATCACACTTCGCTTTGTTCATTCCGACAACTACCGCCTTTAAATATAAGAAAATACGCGTATAAAATAAAATACAATAAATGCTTAACAAACTTCCTAAAACAGCAACACAACATGCCTCCATCTGAGAATTGTGATATTGCACCATTTCTGCTTTGACCATTTCCAGCTTACAATGGCATTCTTTCTCCAGAGTAATAACTTCTTGTTGGTGAACTTCAGCAAGATGCGCCACTTTTGCATCAAATTCTTCAACTTTCATGCAACCTTCATGATTTACAGACTTTTGAAGCTCTTCGATAGCTACTCTGTGGTTAGTCTCCAACTCCTGCGTTATCACGTGGAACTTGGTGACGTACTCGTTAATTATCTCTTCCCTTATTTTCACTCTTTCCTGATCCAATTCATGAAGTTGGGTTGTTTTTATGTCATCAATCGTCCTGGATAGTTCTTCTAGCTGAGCAGCATGATGCTCCTTAACTTTTCTCATTTCCTCATCATGTTGCTGCATGGCAATTGCCAGTTTTGCTTGTGAAGACTTGTTTTCAGGCACAACAACTTCTTCGAGAGCTTGCTGAACAGTCCTCTGGACAAAGTCAGTCACCATTTGTTCCGTTAGGTCCCCTTTCTGATCGTCATCAGCATCTTCATCCACAAAAGGAATGAGATATTCAGACAGACTCTCCAAATCCTGAAATAACAATATTCACACCTATAGCGCTTCCAAAACGATACAATTAAAACCAAATCAAAGTAATTTGTGCAATAATAGCTATGCAGTAAAATTGCTAATATAGAGTACAATTAAACTACCAGCACATGTAATTCAATATATACCAGCATGCAGTTGTTGGCCACTGTCCAATAATTGAGATCTGCTACAAACAACAACTGTGGTAGTGCATTATTGATTTTTCTGAAGTTCCCCTCAACAGATCATGTATCAAGCAAATTTGTCATCGTTTAAAAATCGCAAAATATTGCATTCGAAAATGCAAATATTATGGCTTTAACATTCTACTTTTTCAATGCATTTTCCTCATGACAATTTCATTAACAATTTTTATTTAAAATCTTAGCATGTTTGTTACTACATTGACATATATTCTTCGGATCCACATGTTAACTGTCTTGTTGTTCAATAAAATTTCTTGCAACATTTAATATTTCCATAGCCAAGTTGACTGAGCAGTCAATAGCCAGGAAACCAAGCTCCAAATGGGACCAAACGAGCACAATATAATTGTTATTTACAAATTAATGCAAATTGAGACATGATGGAGCTCGCAATTTTGATAATGTATTTATTGGCAACATCTGTTTGGTTTTTGAATGTGGGGATGAAATCACCCTGGTGGAGAGGAATGGGCTCGTCCTGCATGGTACTTCAACGAATGCTTGAAGAATGGTTGAGCATCCAATCGGAGTGAAGAGGATTCGAGGGTCTGCTCACAACACCAACATGCCACACTACTGCCATCAGCATACCATCAACCACTTCTAATTACCGTGCCAAAGCACTTCAGGTAAGCCAAATGGCAGATTTTATTTCAGGGGAAACTGTGTTAATGTATCAAATTTCTACCGAAACTTTCCAATTCCCCTTCTTTATTATTGTACCCACTTTTAAATACTCTTATTACAGCAGTAACTAAGAAAATTAAAATAAGCGCATGCATGTTTTTCGAAAGATTAAGTATTTTACTAAATGTTTTTTTCTTAAATAAACCATTCTGAAGCAATTCTTGAAATTATGTTTATAAATATTCTTGTAAATTATTAGAAATGATAATCGTCATGAGAAAAATTATTGCAATATAACATATGGACTCATAAAAAGTTCTGCTTGTGTGATAGAAAAGTGCAATTTTTGTAAGCAGCATGTGTCAGCATATCACGCTTTCACTTGTAAATGGCACTATCATGTTTACCAAATTGTCAGGACTTTACCTAATCATTCACGTCAATTCAATTTGCGCATCTACTGGATCTTTGCAGCAAAAAGTATAATTTACTGCGCCACTAATTACCGTGAAATTGTATTTAACGATCACGTTTCGCTTTGTGCGCGCATGCGCAACAAACCGTAACTTTGTTAAAAAGACGCTGTTTTACATGTTAATTAGAAAGGTTTGCAAACAAACCAAACAAAACCGCACTTTTTGTGCGTGCACAACTGAGACACGCTTGCTAAGATCAATATTGTCAATGCAAATGTCTTCTATCCATTTTATGTTCAAAGCGAGAAAGCTTCAATACGTGAAATCACTAAATATGTCTATACCATGCACATATTTCAACGATATTGCGGCATTTCAGTATGTGATTTGCGGTGAAAACAACCTCAAAGCGACCCCTCGCATTACTGAAAAGTTCCCTGAAGACACTCTTATTTAATAAAAATACTTCAGGACTCTGAATAATTTCTCAAAATTATATCCCTGCTTAAAGCCATATGTTTAAACAAAATGTGGGATATGCATTACTAGAAATGTAATTAATTTTATGTAAAATGCACAAAAGAAAATAATAAGTAACCGCTATAAGGTTCATATTAAATTCCTATGATCAGATTCGCTGACTTTACCCAAAAATTCCTTGACAATTTCTAATAAAATTTCCAGACATGTATGCCAACACAAATTAATGAATTAAAAACATCAATCAATGATAAATTAACTTTTGTCTCTTCTTAATGCTCTATACAGGGTGATTATAAAGTCGAAATTACCTGGAATTGTAACTCTTTTCCCAATGAACATGAAGCTATACGCGGGGAAAGACCTTGAACGGTATTTTCAACGTCGTTCAAATATTATCTTTGCAACCGTGTCCTTTATCACCCTAGTCCACTCATTTGAAAGTTGCAGAGCATCATCAAATCAGACACTGCATCTCACAAACAATGGAATGGCCAAACCGACAGACCCCGTTTCCAACCACGTCGACCGTTTTTAGGATTCCAGAATCAGATATTAAACGTATTACGAATATTACAAACGTCAATAAGAAGGATGAGCACGAGATTTAGGCGGCAAAACCCAAGGATGCGTTTCCATAGCAACTCCATATAAAAGACGATCCACGTGACGGATAACCAGAGACAATATATCTCAGCTTTGGTCTTTGGGGGGTACACAATAAACAGATAACAACTTTCGACAACCTTTTTACTGCATTTTCTTGTCACCCAGGGAATTCTTGAGCAAAAACTGCCAACCAATCACAGAGCTTCAATATGTTGGGTCGATGGACGACGCCACGAAACATTACATTCATTTCCCCCTTTTCTTTCCTCTTTGCATTCCTTGTTCACTTTGTCCCCGAGTAGAAACATAACTTTTTATATAAGCGCAAATAATCGATGAAGCGGAAATACGAAAATTCAAAAGAAACCACTCCTTTTTCAAACAGTAAAAATGCTCAAGACCATAATATTTAACATAACATAATCCTAAATGGTCCCTAAAAAGTCGCATATTTGTATATGCAATAACACATGCAACATTAATTTTCTAACATGAATAATTAGCATCCCAGAAAAATTCCTTCATTTCCATTTCACAATGTGGATGTACAACGCTGCCAAAATCCCAGTTTTCACATTTGCATTGTCAGCATGAAGATTGTTTTAAAATTGCACATACGCGTGTCAAAGACGAGGAATGGATGAAGAAGCCACATGGGAAGAATATGAAAGATTACGGCTAAAAAGTACAACGCAGAGCAGCTTAATTGCCTCGCCAACTCGTTAACCCCTAAAATCAATATTGCCGTATATATCTTGTAAATTTTCTCTAGACTCGACTTGAAAGCTTATATGAAGTAGGAGTTATCCGCTCTACTGCGAGCAATTTGCGTCCAAATTTCCACTTCGTTGAAGCGACAAGGTGGACAAATTTCATGTAGTTTTTTTTACTGCACTAGATTAGTAATTCAGTAATACTAATGTTAACTAATTTTGTGGTCAAATAGTTGGTGACAACCTTGTTATATTTGCAGATGACCAATCTTCAACAGCTGAGTAATCTACCCAAAATGGATCAGCAGCAGCCACCGCTACCTATTGCGCACAAATTCTACCTCGTGCTTTCGGTTGCACTGGCAACAGTGACTTTATTCGCCAACAGTGCTAGGGTCATCAATATCCATCATCATCGAAAGCCTTTACCAGTGAGCGAAGCACTGGCCGGTGCCCTTACAGCTCTCACCGTGGCCCATCCATTGCTCCTCGTGTCGCGGCACAGTCCCGCACTTACTTTCTCCGTGTGTTTCGGGGTTTCTTCGTTCCCACTTCTCATGTGCATTTTTCTCCACGTCACAAACTCAACTCTGTCCATGCTTGAGAAGTACCTTACCCTGGGAGGTGCACAATGCCCCAAGTTGGACAAGACCATTGCAGGGGCTTGTGTAGGTGTAGCATGGGCAGAGAGTACTATATTCGCAACAATACCTTGGCTCGGTTGGAACTCATGGTCTGGAAGATGTAATATACCAGATATCTGGACTCCTAATTTCACAGCTTTTGCTGCATTGGCCGTAGCTCTTCACTTGCTACTTAACACATTAATGTTACTAAGAATGTGGATAGCGGCAAGAAGGCGGCGACATGTGGTCAACCCTGAGGCATTGCATGTTGGAATATCGTCAGAAGAGCCACCAAGTAATATTGTTGACATTAATGTATGTCTGGCTGAAATGGTCTTACTGCTCAGTTGCCATGTGCCACTGTACTGTTATTTGTTAAGTCGCATGTCATGTTCCCGGCCAAGACTTTGTCACCAAGCTGAAGATGATGATGTATATGTATGGACATCGCTGCCACTGCTGCTGTACGGAGTGGTGAATCCACTTCTAGAAGATTTCCGCCAAAGTGAAATGAGGTGCAGCACAATAGCATGGATTACTGGATTGTGCCGCAGACGATCGTACGAAGATCCCAACATAGACTCTTTATGAATCTCCACTAATTTCAGCTACACTGGCTAATATTTTTACTACCCATGTGGATTTTGTGTTGTTTAAAATTTACAACTACCACTTTTTTATAGCTCCAACTTAACGACTCAAAAGACTTATGATGTAAAGATAGCATGAAAGAAATCAAACTGAGCCAAACTGAAATTAATTACTTAGCTAAACTAATGACCTAATGTACCCTAAATTATTGTAACCTAAAGAACACAATGTAAATTAAATTAACCAAATTGTTCTTTGCTATCTACAGGAGCCAACTAACCGATGATAACAATAGCTGGAAGTTGCAGTGTATCGTAACAAAATAACTACTGAAAATTATTTTATTTGTTGAAGAACCTTTGAGTTGTAGCTAGTGACAATACTGTAATTTGCCAATGTTGAATGAGAAATAAAATACAACACAGACTATAAACAAAATCATATGTGAACCGACATTTGGCGGGCTGTGGTGATTCATCCGATGAACAAGACCAGTTACTAAAATATTCATTTCCACAGATACTATAGATCCCGTCATTATATTAGAATGATCGTACAGGAGTAAATAATATAAATAAACTGTAAAAAGTTGATTTCCTACCTTGGATGTATAGTTGGTGGCTTCATGGCCCAGATCTACGCCAAGGGTGTATCCTTTGCCCACACGTATTGCCTTCTTCTCAGCTTGATCCACTAAGTCAGCGAGAGATTGCTGCATGTCTGAGATCATTTCGTTGTCACCTGAACCATCACCAACATTCCTCTCCCTCCAGTAACGCCGCTGTCTTTCATAGCAGCAATCGAGCTCTTGTCGCAATTGTGTCTCCTGACGGTCTCTCACGGTCAATGTCTCCCTGAGTCTGTTCACCTGCAAAAAATTGATGCTTTCATTTTACAAACCATACAACAAAGCCAAGTCCACAAAGAGCCATTTTGCAGTGTGACTAACATATGGCAGAGTCAAAAAATACACACAAACTCATGTCCCAGTTCAGTAATGACCATCATTTCACAAATAATACTACATAATCATTGGTGGATGTGGTATTAGACGAATCTGAATTAAATTACATTTTGCTATTTTAATTTTGAACAAGAATGGACATGTTCATGTATGTATAATGACTGCCTAATTATATTAAATTAAATTTGAACAGATCAGACACGCTCACCTGGCTCTTGAGAATGGCATTATTCTCATCAGCTGTTAGCAGCTTGTCATTGCAGTTAATATTCTCTTTTTCAAGGCAACTCATACGTTGTACTATATCTTCCATCCACCCAACACGTGGATTGTCCACATTTTCCTGTTGCAAAGAATCTCGTAGTTTTTCCTGCCGTAATTTGGCACACTCTTCGCGTAACAACTCTATATCCAACACTAAGTTTTCCCTAGCTGCAATGTGAGATTCATTCTTCGAGTTCAGATCAGCAATACACAATTCAAGCATTTGCTTCTCTTGCTCCCATGGTCCATGCTCCAATGCAAAGTCACCCTTGCCTAGCTTCTCCTCTTGTTCATTTAACTCCACCTTGTTCCTGGCCATCTGTTGCAACTCGATGGCTTTCTTCAGGTCTCGCACCAGAGCCTCCAATGTGGACTTTTCCCTCAGCACATTGATGAAACAGCCAGCCAAGTGTCTCATTTTCATCTTTAAGTTGGCAATGTCTTTCCTGGCCCTGGGACCATCATCATCAGAATGATCACTCGCAGAAGACAGCACAGTATCAACAGCCTCAAGATCGGCCAGAAGGTGTTCCAATTCTACACGCCACATCTCATCGACGTCCAGTTCCCCACTGCCGATACGATCGCCTCCAATGCTATCGGGCAGACTTGGGCACTCGGCCCAATCGATGGATGCATCCCTGGATACTTGAAAAGACTGCAACCCTTCAGGGTCATCCTGGGTAAGTTTTGCAAGTGCCAAAAGCTTGCTGCCATCTGACATATTGCAACGGTCCAGAAGTTCAGCGACTGCAGCGGCAAAGGTTCCAGACGCCTCCTCATCACTAATCTTTCGAAGCTCCTCCTCCAAGTCTGCATTCTTCAGTGAAAGAATCCTGGCTTCTTGAACCAGTTCTTCTATCTTATCGGAGGCTTTGGCTAGCTGCAACTCCAGCTGCTGCATCTCAGCCTTTGAGTGGTGTTCACAAATTGAAGCGTGGTTTTCTAGTTCGATTAACTTTTCGGCATATATTGCTAGCCTGGAATCCTTATCAGATATTTCCTGCTTCAGGTCCTCGACGACCTTCCTCTGATTCACTAATTCTAAATTCTCTTTGGCACTTCCTTCGATGTGTAAATCTTCGAGAGAGTTTACCGTGGCTTCAAGTTCTTGTAAACGGTGTTCTTGAGCTTCAGCTTTTTGCACAGTGTCAGTTAGCAACAATTTCGTGTTACACAGTTCAATCTTCAAAACATTCTTCTGCAAATCTGAGTCGTGTACCATGCGAACGAATTCCTCCAACCGGTCTAACAAAGTTCCTTCAAGCGCATTCTCCTCAGCAATCTTGTTCAGCTCATTATCAAGCACTGAAATCAACGATTGTCTTTCAAGAGAAAATGATCGCTGTTCTTCTTTGAGAGCCTGCATTTCTGCTAAATGTTGTGTTTGGAGAGAATCAATAGAATCTTTATGAATTTCTTCCAGTTCGACCAAGCGTGACTCCAGAGCGGCTGCGTCACTAGCGATTTTTTCATTCTCGAAGGAGACCCTCTGAATCTCTGCCTTTAATCTTTCATTTTCAACATCTTTCTCACGTAAATACACAGTCGTTTTCTCTTGGACTTCTTCCAAAGCTCGCATATCAGATATGGTAATCTCATTGTGATGTTGGTATTCTATTGTTTCTGCACGTGCACGCGCAAGTTCTTGGCATGCTTCATCAAGCTGCTTCTGTTGGTGGTTGTAAGACAGCTGCAGGGCTACAAGTTCATTTTTAACATCCAGTAGTTCCTGAATTGAGATGCCATTTTTGCCTTTGTAATTTTGTAAAAATTCGTTTGCCTACGGAAACAAAACACTCATTGTAGAGCACAATCACAAATACTTGAAGATCATACGAGTATTTTATACACCAATAACCATTCACCTGTTGCAACTGCAATTTCAACGTTTCAATTTCAAGAACTAATGCATCCGACTGAAGTGATGCTTCGGATTGTAGAACATCTCGTTGTGCAATTGTAGTTTGAAGACTGGTTGAAAGTTGAGCAATGAGGTCATCCCGTTGTCTCAAGGCACTCTGAAACTCCTGAATCTGAATGGAAAAATTTCATTTTTAGTAGTACAAGGACCGCCAATTATTATTCCCACGAAAACTACCTTTTTATGATATTCTTTCAGTTTTAGTCCAATATCGTGATGGCTGCAGGGCAACGGGTCACATTCACCATCAGCTTTCTGCAACAGGAACTAAAATGTTACATCGTAATTACGGATTTCTCAAGTAGTAGTTTTTTCTCAAATAAACACGTTAGATTGAAACGCAATTAATACTGTACACACATCACAGATGTATGTAATAGCGTGTAGCATCACAAGGAAGCTCATATGTAATCCGCATCATACCACTGAAGGCCAAATCGTTGCTAATTTTAAACACAAATCTCACACTGTCAGCTCTTTCGTTTAACAATAAACAGTAATTCCGTGATATACAAGGATGTAGAAGGCGATTTACCTTAAAATATTCTTAAAGTACAACAGTCAAAACTCGTATAGCAATTCGATAAAATTACGGGAAAACCACATTGCAGTGCAGAAATTTTGTTGTTGTAGGATACTTAAACCAAGGACACGTGATTACACAAACAGTAATAAATTCAGGAAAAAACTGAAATATTTTCATGATTTCAAAATGAAATTGTATTTTAAAATTCATTATTCCATTCAAGTAATGTGTATGTTGACAATTTGGATCAAAACCACATGTTAAAATGAATAAACACCGAATGGACAAGACGAACTCCAGTTTGAACCAGTACCTCATCAAATAGCAGTTTTCGCACCACCAATGATTCATCTCCATCTTGACACGTGAATAAGGCATTTGTTTTTCCTCCTTGCTCAGAAATATCCTCCTCGGTGTTGAATGCTGACTGCATTTCAGCCAAGTTTACCTACCACAAACAAAATTCGCATATCACTGTCAACTTATCCAGTGTGGAAGTAATAGCATCAAAACAAATCACTCACATTAGAGGAAACTCCTTGAACATCTCCGGCAACATCGGTAGGGGTCAAACTATCACAACCCTGTACAGGGAATATTCATAATAAAGAAATGCAGCTTTAAAATTTTAATAATTTTTGTTTTCACCTTCATGTGCACTGGGGATGTTGTAAAACTGTCAGGGCTGATAATATCCATTTCCCTCGTTTCATCACAGGCCTCTGACCCACTGTTTTCTTCATCTTCAACTTTCCTCTTCTTTTTACTTACATCATGACTAGGTGGGGTGTTTTTCTTCTTCATCAGCTTTGCAAACTGCAAAAAAGAAAATGTTTGGTCTACACACGTGCGTTTTTAGCTGGCCGCTATTTGCACCTGGCATCTTAACATATAGGAAAGTGAACGTTACAAGATAGAACAAAACCAAATATCCAACAAAAACTGTTTTTGTAATTCGGCTTTGTTAATGTATATATTATTTTATTTAAATCGATAACCGCCGCACGGAGTGTTTACTGTCAAGTGTAAAACAATGGGTTTCTCCAATATGATTAACAAAAGGATATTTCCTTACATTGTGTTGAACCAAGTGGGAAAACACTTTCCAACTTCTGAGAATTGTACAGAGTACAGCATATTGTTACTTTAGAAAAAAAACTAAATTACCATGTCATGTACATTTGTATACATGCTGGGATCACTTAGGGTACAAACAGCACTCCTTCAATTCTTGCCGGGACGCCATTATTTAACTTTCACAAGTACATTCGAAGGTCTCGTCAAGGAAACAGGATGGGGTAAATAAATATCAGAGTATTCTAAAATAAGAATCATATTGTAGATCGTCTTGGCCAGTGAAGGATCAACTATGGATCCAGAGCCTGCAAACTTCTCAGATCTGAACTTTACATGTAACACTGTGACAAAAAATACTTTGGAATCTCCTGAATCCTGCAATTGCAAAAATCAAGACAGAGTTACTCCTTGCAAGGCATTTCTCCTTTGTGTGGTATCACTGTCAACATTGTGCCTGCTGGTCATGGCAATCATGTTTATATTCTTCATCGAACGGCGGAGACTGCCATGCAAGATCCTCTTCTGTTTCCAAACAAGTTTACTCTTCACATATATCATTTTTACTCCGAGTTTGGTGGTGCCAGTTTTTGGGTGGTCAAAGGATGTGTGTTACGTTCTGGCAGTGGCTTCGCAGTTCGGCTACTTTTCCAGCATCCTTTGGCTGAATGTGATGGCAGTTGACATCTGGAGGACATTCTCTAATCTGCGTCCACCCGAAGAAATCGAAAGGACTGGGAACAAGTTCCTCGTGTATTATGCCATATTTGCATATTTTACAGCAGGAATACTTGCAGCTATTGAGGCATGGTTTCATTTTCCTATTATATTATAACGAAATAACGAACAGCTTTTGTTTTCCCTTGAAATTCGTTATAGCCGGGGTTTACTGTATGCATCGTCAGGGTGTTTAACTGTGAATGCTAATACTTTTTAGGTGACACTGGACAATGTAGAGCTGTTACCAGTTGGACTTCGGCCCAACTTTGGTGCAAACAGATGCTGGCTGGGAGCATGGTCAAGAATGCTACCATCACTGATCTACCTTCATACTCCAGTTGCTATTGTACTCTTGACCAACATCGCATTATTCTCCAGAACAGTTCACATCATAAAAGTTATCAAAGATGAGGTTCTTCTTAAAGATACCAGGATGCAGCGGAACATGTAAGAACGCAATATAAATATTTATGGTGCACTGGACATTATAATTACTCGTGATTTTGTTCCCATTGCAACATAGGTTAACTTTGTACACCCGTCTCTCACTGACAATGGGGATATCTTGGATATTCGTCTGCATTCCTTGGACTTTCATCAAAGTTGTATTCGTCTGGCATATATTTGACGCTTTCTATGCCATGCAGGGAATTTTTGTCTTCTTGGTCTTCTTCATCACCAATCGGTCTTCAATGAAAGTTGTGAAAACTGGAGAATGTTTCTGCGGCTTTATATCAGTTTATAAATTTTACTGCAATGTGTGATGTTCCACTGAGTTTGCAACATTACATCTTGAAAATTGTCATGTTTGTGTGTTATAAGTACTACAAAATTATTGCATGACTTTAATAAATTAAGCGCTATTTTGTTGTTTCAATTTCTTATAATTTCCAAATGTAATTTCCCCATGATTTATAAATCTGATTTTTACCAATATATTATACTGTACTAAAAATCAATAACCTTCCATAATTTCCTGCTGCATGCATGCACCCATGTGGTGCCTCTCAATTTACAAACGTTTCGGCTAACGTTTGTTAATTGCCACATATTACCTTACAATTGTAAACCCTAGATGTGGAACAACCGTAAAAAAATTATTTAATTTATAAGTGCAATTATCCACACTTCTGCGCAACGTAAACTGTACACGTAATCAATTTTGAGAATTCATGACAGTAATCCATTTACATACAGCTGATGTAACACTTCCGGAAACTAATACACTTCAAAGTACACTAACCACCCAAAATAATCAGCACCTATTCATGTAAAACTAGCTGACACTGACCCAAGCACTGACCAAAACTCGTGAGAATGATTAGAAATGGAGAATTAGGCTTAAACATCGACACTCTAATGGAGACAAAACCAAGTTAATTACCTTTTCTTTTCCTGCTAGAACTTTCTTCTGGCGTTCTTCTGCATCCATAGTTGCTATCTAAGAACTTATTTCCGATCCGGTTGTTCAAATTAAGCAAAGCGATTGCAAACCTTCACATTGTTGATAGCGAAATTTGGAAATTTTATGTCCACATCCAAGATCCGCATCGCTGCCATATTGCCGGTTTCTACGCGAACCGATATCTATATCGATATGACGATATTCGCTAACGCACTCGACCACCGTGCACTCGACACTCGACCCTTGCTCGACCCAATGCTCGACCGGGTCGTCGTACTGAGCGCGGAATTGAATAGGCGCGGAAGGTAATAAACGCGAAATTCCGCGTTTATTCATGCGCGCCAGTTCATTCCGCGCTTCGTACGATCCGCTATTATACATTTCGCGTTTATTCAGATTTAAATTTCACGTCTGTATTCATTCCGCGGTTATTCCTGTCGCTGTTATTACTTTCGCGTGTCGTAATTTCGCTTTTATTAGGGTCATGAGACTTTTCCACCGTCATATACTCAGCGCAGAATGAATAGCTAGGCGCGAGAGGAAATAAACGCGAAATTCCACGTTCCCCCTTGTGCTGGTTGAGGGGCTGAGTAGGCGTGTCAACATAACTGATAGAAATTGATTTAAAACATAATGGCCAAATGTCTATAGTGGGTACAAAATATTAATTAGCATGCAAAATAAATACAGATATATACATATTTCCCAGAAAACCTCATAAAAATAACAAATATTGATAAAAAAAAAATAACAAATCAATAACAATGAATATTAATAAGCAGGCTGCTAAGTAAATTAGTATACATATAGGAATTGCATTCCTGAAATGGATAGGAAAAATTTAGGAAATTAAACAAAGGTATAGGAAAAATATAGGGAAAAATAATTACCGAATTAATCCTATATAAATATATTCAAGCAAACCTAATGCAAAATTTAACACTTTAATCGAAACATTCATTAAACACGTTTTTATTAAATACATTTTCACATAACTAAATGCATAAAATTGCAATTAAAGGTGAACTGTCACCCCTTCCAAAAATTTCCTAAATGATCCCATCAAACATGGAAAACATGGTGAAAAAATGTTGGTGAAGTCAGATTTCAATTATAAAATTTAAAAAAAAAGTTATTAGCGATCTAAGAACCATTTTGTAGCTCCGCCCATTTATTAGTTAAAATTCCGTTTGAGGTGCAAAACGTTAACGTAGTGCGATTGTTGCATTGCCAACTGTTGTCCAGATGTCCAACTATACTTGTATTGCAATGAAATTGCAGTGTTCCTACTCCGAGAACCGCAAACGAACGGATTACGAACGTGCCCGGCAGTGGGCGTTGCCAATTTGCGTGTATGTAACGGGTATGACCAATAGGAGGGCGTATGCGGTTGCATAGCCGATTTATTTGCGTTTCTTTGAATAGCAATTGCTCAACATCCCTGCAGCCGAAAAAATTCAAAACCTGGCAGACAAACTTAATGACACAATTGTCCTTGCAATCAAAAATGGCGAAAAATACCCTGACAGTTCTACTTTAAGAACTTCATTTTATCAACTTTTTTGGATTATGGCATTCAATGGAAAGCCACACCTCTCAAGCTGTCTGCCCATTAATATTAGTTTCAGCTATAACCAAGCTATAACTGACTAATGATACTTTTTCCTGAAGATAATCACCTTTTAGCTAGCAAATTCCTATTTAAACCATCTTGGGATCAGATGTGTGTATTAGTTTATAGTTTGGCACCAATATCCATGTTTAAAAACCTGTCTATTGTGGAACCTGTCAGTTGTGGATGGAAATCTGAATTTTGGTACTTTTGGCGTGAATAAGCAGGAATTGGACCTGTCTGTGGTGGAATTTTATTTGAAAACCTAAAAAAATGTTTGGTATATTTCACTGGTAGGCACATAAAACCAGTAATCTTACATCATGTCCCCTTCTGAAACTGGATCTTTATAATTCCACGACCTTAGTTTCATATAGAAATGCCCAATTGAAAGGGTTTTTGATGACATTTGCCCGAACAGGAGATCCATAAACAGTTTGTTACCATTTTACAATTTGGGTTTTGGCATAATGCGGATTTCTACTGTATAAAAAACGGAACAGCTTTCAATAAAATGAATTGAATGTTGACTTTTTCCATATTATTTCCCAGAAGGTATCAAAATATGGGCATCAGTGTTATTTTTCATTTCGCCTAAGGAAGCTCTGTATCGTGGAAAAACTGCATGTCTATTGTGAAATTTTGTTCGGTCCCTTTACAGTATTATGAAATTATAATGGACATTCTCTATTAATAGACACCAGCCTAATTGTTTCTAAATGTGTGGTGTTTTAAAAATTGTATAAACAAATAAAAAAATTATCAGCAAGATTCATTCTTGAATTTTGTTAAAAGTTATTTCAGAAAACCGTTACTGGGGTCACAAATGACCCCACTAGGCCACTCGAAGGTTTTCTCCTGTGGCGAAATGGGGTCAAACCCGTTTTGTTCGCTTTCGTTTTTCCGCTTTTATTGCTGTCGCTGACAGTCATTTCGCGCTTATTACTACCCGCGTTTGTTCATGCCGCGTTTAT
>JAQIWR010000021.1:0-41915 GCA_034695945.1 Glomeris hexasticha
TGCTTTCTTCGTGACTTTTCTTCAGGTAGTTAAAGTTTCAGGGTACCTTACAAAACCGTGTCAGTTCACCTTTAAAATTATTGCATAACCATGCACCTTTCAAAAATCTTATATTTTTTTTCCAACAAATTACTGCATATCCAGGTGAGTGGTAAACCTGAATTACCTAATTACTAGGTAATGTCAAGGTAATGTTTACTTAATTTTTACCTCGTTTTTACTAAAATTGTAATCTTATATAATTATCCCAAGAATTAACAAAACTTATAATTGAGTATAAAATTTCATCATATGTATATTAAATTAATCAATTAAAACAGAAATATGATAGTTATTTAATAGTAGAGTAAATAGCAACTAATATAATCTTGGATATAATTAACCTAAAAGTTACCATCAACCCATTTCAAAGTCATGCTGAGCAACTTTGTACAGAAACTTCAAATTTCAGGGTTAAACCGCTTTAAAGTGGCCATGACTGGGCGAAAAGTTGCAGTAGCGGTAGCAGTTACAGTCACTCCCTAGTAGTGCACATACAGACCACCGTCTACCCGATTACGTACGGTTTTATAGGATTATTACGAAAAAGAAATGGCCTGCAAGGAAGAAATGAACGAAGATGAGGACAGCCCGTATTTCGAGAAAAAGAAACGTTCGAAACGGCGCCATCTTGAATCGAAAATGGCCGCCAACGTCGTCGTTTCAAACGTTATTTGTAGACTACAATCGGCATTTTACAGTGCACCGTGCGTTTCGTTAGCAAAATCCATGCTGGGTAAATTTTTGGTTCGTCAACTTGACGATGGGATTAAAATCCGCGGCCGGATTGTGGAAACTGAATGTTATTTGGGTGGAGAAGACAAAGCTTCTCATTCGTTTGGCGGCAAAAAAACCGCTGCATCCGAACCCATGTTTATGAAACCTGGGACGGCTTATGTTTACATGACGTATGGCATGTACCACTGCTTCAATATTTCCAGTGAAGGTACACATAAAATAGCTCAGGTATAATTTTAAAAAGTGCATCCATATGTACCGCCACATTGAAAATATAAATTTAAATTCCATGATTTATATTTCCCAAATCTCAATATTATGACAATTTAAACTATTTGGGACATAATAAATGTAACAAAATATTCCTGTGAACAATATTCAATTTTCACATACAGTATTTATTACGAACAAGGAGAAAAAGTCTTTGATCAATTATGTACAATTGGAACAATATTTTGTGCACCAAATTCAGCCCTTTTTGTGCACAATTGTGCCCAAATTTCATTCCATTTCGTGCACCATATTGGAGACTTTTCGTTAACAATATTGTATAAGTTTTATGCACGAAATGGAATGAAATTTAAGCACAATTGTGCACAAAAAGGGTTCTAATCGTACATAATTGTGCACAAAACTTTAATCCTGGGAATTTAATAAAACTCCCATGATTTCCCATGACCTATTTTAAAATTCCATTACTTTTCCAGGAAATCCTGGAATTTCCATGACAGTTGACACCCTGCATAGACAAATCGTACAATATTTCATGAATTATTTCTTTACGGAAGTACGAGTTGTTCAAATTTTTCCGTCTATGCATGGTTGAAACAAGGTTTGAAACATACATTGCTCCTAACAGGTATCTTACAAACTGCTGTGTCTGATATAAATAGGAGAAGGAGCTGCTGTGCTGTTAAGGGCTATTGAGCCTCTGGAGGGTTTGGACGCGATGCGCAACTACCGGGGCGCGAAACGTCGGGACAAGGGCACCCGTTTAAAGGTGACCGAGCTGTGCAATGGGCCTTCCAAGTTATGCCAGTCCTTTCACATCACCAAAGACCTTATGAACAAACAGGACTTGGCCGTTAGCCCCTCCCTGTGGATGGAAGACGCGCCAGAAGTGGAAGAGGGTTGCGTCGTTGCCACTTCTAGGATCGGCATCGGGGCGCGGGCCGGCGAATGGGCCTTAAAACCGCTCAGGTTTTACATTGGGCAGAACATTTACGTGAGCAAACGTGACAAGAAGGCGGAGGCCAAACTGTTGCCAGACGGTTCCTAAAACTGCATAATTTATACAGTAACGTTGAATCTATGTACACATTTATTAATTACCACGTTCTGCAGTTGATGGTGAAAGAATGTAAATTACGCGTGTGAGCCATTTGTAAACATTAAAGTTATATACGTACTGACTAAAAGTAAGGTTTAAAGAAGTCCTTGCATCTCTTTCATGAACTGGTCGTAAGCATCGTCTTTCGTGGGAGCCGCAACCGGTGTTGGCCGTAATGCGGCCAACATTGGGTCTTCGTTCCTTATTCCTATTTTACACACAATAGGACCTTAAAGGGACAGTCATGTCAACGAAAATGTTTTAATATGTTATTCGGAGTGATAAACTATAGAGAATGGCTATTTGGTATGTTAACCAATTCGCAATGGTTAACCGTCGAGACGGATTTGTCGATGGAACTCTTTCTTTGCGCGGATTGACGGCCAAATCACCCATGGGGGTTGAGATATAGAACGTAACGCCTACGATCGAGCGGGCGAAACGACCGTTACGACGGCATCTGGCTGTCACCGTCAATTGGCTGCTCCCCTCCACAAAAACGGGTAGAAAATTTTTTTTTGGCCGTGCGCTACCGAGCACAGCCCTCGCCGATGTCGTCTCCATTGCCTTTACTTATAACGGCTGTTGAATTTGCTATCAGCATACCTTTTTCGAATTTAATTTATAACTCGTTAACCAAATTGCGAATTGGTTAACATACCGAATAGCCATTCTCTATAGTTTATCACTCTGAATAACATATATTAAAATTTTTTTGTTGACTTGACTGTCCCTTTAAATCCATCAGAGCTCACTCACATTATACGTGTATTTGAATACAAGGGTTCAATTTGTAAACCCCAGGGGATTGCACTTTTGAGGCTGACGAGTGTGGCTGGTCCAATTCCATTAAGGGTGATCAATTCGACTGGGCTCGCGTAACCGCTGCTAACACTTACGCGATTGGACCACCGTCACCAGCTCAAGGACCACTGCCACCTCTCCGGATCCCAGAGCCACCAGCAGATCATACAACTGGCTCACCATCTGGTTAGCCATGCATCAAATATCATTTACAATTCATTATCTTTCAACTAAACACAATTCCTTCCTTCATTATCCTAACTCGGGGCATCCATCCATCCATTCTCCCTTGGTTCATATATGGTCACTTCATAAACTGGGTATTTAGGTACCTCGAGTGCTGCAAGTAAGTTTTACTATTAGAATGAAAGAAAAAAGAAGTTCAGTATTAATTCTGTCTTGCAGGTTACTTTCTGTCAATGGAAAGAGGCAATATACCTCCGAGAAGTGGAGACCAGGCATATATTGTCAGCCCCATTGTAGAGGTACGACTGTAAATACCCTCAATTCCTGTAAATTAGGAATTCTATCACCTAGATAAAATGATCCACATTTCTTACTTATCGTATATTACAGGGATCGAAACGAGGTTCATGTTTCGCATTCTGGGCATTCATGCACGAAAGGGCAGTGGACACTTCAGGGCCTGGCCTTGGTTCCCTCACTGTATTCATAAGAACTGAAAACGCTAGAATGAGCCCCATATGGCGAATGACCAATTACGAACATCCAGCTTGGTTTTTTGCTCAGACTCCTATCAGATACCCAAGAAGGTTTCAGATCATGATTGCTGGAACATGGGGCACAACACGATTGGGCACCATAGCTGTTGATGATTTCACCTTTTATGATGGATCTTGCAAAGGTCTGTAACCATTTCTAAACGAATCCAATTTTAATCCAACCTGTCACAAAGACCACTCAATCAATCCATTGTTATAATGAGATGAGAATGCTTCCAGGTAATGTACTTTGGTGGGAAATGGACATTATGTGGTCCTTTTTATAGGTTCTACTAATAAAGCTATTTTACCCTTATGTAGTTATGCCTACACAAGCATCAGTCACACCAGGTAATCCACTGACACCAAGTCAAGTGAATATAGTTCTGTTCAAACATAATGTCTTTCAACCAGGGGAATGTACTTTCGACACAAATTTATGCGACTGGCGCAGCATTATCAATTCTACTGGTGACCGTAACGCATGGCAGCTTGCATCTCCACTACGAAGACCATCTAATTTAGATGACCACACCTACAGGGCATCCTGTACGATATACCAAATCATTATCCAAATTGTTCTGAAATTTACACACCGGATAGTTGTTTTAATGCCTGGGTTATTATATGGTAGCGGGCTATGCGTACTTCGATCTGTTCAGTCCAAAACCTAGTTCGGTGAGGTTAGAGAGCATTGAGTTAGGACCAAGTACTAACAGCAGTGACTCTGATGATAATATGGATGCCAATCAAGCTGAAGAGCCAGAGGTTATGGACAACCCACGTAACTGTCTTACATTTTGGTTTGCACCATTCGGAAGCAGTAGAACAACTGAGCTAGCAGTCCTGCACCAGCTCGTGTCATCAGAAGCCCAAACCCAGGTCAGAACTGAGGCAAATAACTGAAGAATTTCAATTTCTTTCTTAATTGGAACCATTTTGTATTCAACAGATATGGAAAGTTACCATGTCCAGTTTCCAGACCTTCCGGCCTGATTGGATGTACGCTCAAGTGCCTGTGGATGCTAGTTCCAAGTACAAGGTAATAAATACTGCTTAAACATAATTTACAAATGCAAAATGCTACCATGCTGCAGTAGCAATTTGTGACATTCATTACCCATTTTCAGATTATATTCGAGGGAACGTCTAATAATGGTGGATTTGCTTTGGATGATGTCAAGTTCATAACTGGCGACTGCAAAGGTACTGCATCCATATAAACTACAGTACTACGTACATAGCATAAATATATCCTTAATGAATGCCTTCGAATTTATTTAGTGAGACCTGCTGAAGGAAATCCAAGCTAAACTCAGAATAATTAACAGGAATGTTTTACTCAATAAAATCTCAATCGTTAAAATGTTTGCTTAAAATTGGTAAAAACGAGGGTCGGTTGATGGGTCGGTTTTTAATGTGTGTGAACAATGTGACTTGTTTGTAATTGCTACACTCGTAAATTATAATTTTTAACAGTTGTACAATAAAAGCACAGTATGTTTACGGTTATGTATCCCCAAAAAATATTAATTCAAATATCTTTTTCGTCCAAGTTCAAATCAATGAACACTAACGGTCATTTGGCAGCTATAGCCTATATATCACTATTTTATCTAGAAATCACCACTAAATAGCCTAGTCTTTAGTCTTTGCTGACGATAACAAACAGAAACTTATCAAAACAGATTGATTACTTTTGAATTTCGCGGTTCACTGGTCACCTAGCGGCCAGTTGGGAAACTAAAATTCGTCTGCATCAGCGCCATCTTTCGTCGTGACAAACTACCGGGAGGAGGTTGTGCATTGGGTTGTGTGCACGACTGTTGACTTTCGTTCTCGAATGTATAGCACTAGCGCTGCACGATCATGATAAATGCACATGTAAATGCAGGACATTATTGTTCGCAAAATAATTTGAAAATTGTGGTAACTATAACCGCCAATTAGTCGTTATAGTAATTGAAAATTGAGGTAGGTTATAAAGATGACCGCTCTGGAGTTAGACCCGTTATTCGTAAAAGCGCTTAGATTATTGCACTCCAGAGCGAAAGATTCCACAGATCAACTGAGACAATTGTTAATTGATTGCTTACATCCTAATTCAACATCATCCGGATCCGGCTTCGAGAAGGTAAGATTTTTAGCGACAAAAATTTGAGCTCTCAAAGTTTATTGCATGGCATAAATACGGCTTGCAATATTTAGTCACGTGACCATGGATATTCCTACGCGAGATTTACGCTACCGTTGCGCAACATCTTCCCCTCGTGCAATAAACTTGCAAGGGTAATTTTTACTTCGGTCTTTAGCAGGAGAAAAGCACAGTTTTACATAGCCACAGTTCACTAATTAAGAAAGCCTCTCCCAAGCATCCAGTGGAGCAGAGTGGAAGGAAAATTTCGATCAAAGATACCGAAGATGTGATAGTAACTCATAAGAGAAAAGAATCATACAGTGACAAAAGGCTCGTGGACGTACCGGATTGGCTGCAGGATCCCCCGCCAAAGCGTCTGAAAATCGATTCTCCTAAAGCGTCCAGAAGTCCATCACCGGCAATAATAAATAAGACGGATGAAGTCAAGAAAGAAGTGGACGAAGATTCGTCTTTTGACGACACCGATGCTGCTCACATCGCCTTGGAAATGGGCCTTGCATGTGAAGTTTGCAGGTTCGCCGGTCCCAACTTTGCCTCGACCTTTGCCCTCCTTTTGCACGGGGGATAATCCATAAAATATGTTCACTCAGTGTCCTAAATAAAAATTGGAAAACAATATTTAAGCAGAAATGTTTTGCTTATTTAAAGTAAGATCGAGTAATTGTTGGCATCGCATAATTTGAAAAACCTTGGACATTATTAGCATATTGCAGAGGGAGAGTATAAAAAATATTAATACGGTATAACATTTACAATTACATGTAAATGATAATTAATTTCATTTTCTATCCTCCTGAATATATTATTGCAATGATAACTGAAATGTAATTTGCTATTCTGTTTTCAGATCATTCGACGTGACCACGGGCAATACTCTAGTTGAATGTCAAGATTGTCACACATTATACCATCAGGTAATGCAACATTTGCTTGTATACTTCGGTGCGTTCTAACCCATTTGACAAATATTTATACATGAGCTTATTCTTGCTTTCACAGGACTGCCACAAGCCACCTATCTCCGAGCAAGACATCAATGATCCACGCGTAGTTTGGTATTGTGCTAAATGCACTAAAAATCTGAAAAAGATTGTACGTTTATAATTGAATGCCACTTTGTTTGCGTGTAAACTTACTTGGTTTTGACAGTCATTTGGTTTCTATATTGGAAGGTGAGCAAGACTACAAAGACTAGCAAGACCACCGTGTCTCTGAACCCCAAAGAGACCATAGTCATACCAAAGCCCGTTAAAGTTGAACCCGCACTGCCGCAGGCATCCATATTCAAAAGATCGGAACTTAAAGTAGTAAACTTACATACAAACCTAATAAGAAAAGCATTAATTAAATGCTATTTTTTTTCTTTGCTTTAGGCCAATAATACAGGGGGGACGACAACACCTCCATTGGGTGGCAGCAATAAACCCATTGGTCTTGCGGCATTAGCGGCCAGTTTAAGTGGAGGAAAAGCTCCACAAAATGTGAAGTCTTCTCAAGTTCCACTATGGAAAGGTGCATCCTCTTCATCGTCATCTTCATCATCGTCATCAAAGTCTACTCCTGCTACAAGTCCAGGTCCATCTGGATCAAAAACTGCTGCTGTTGCTTCTACTCTTGCCGAAACAAAACCGTGTGCATTTTCCGCCCTGATGGCATCCACTAGAGCTACACTCCCAGGTAAATAAATTACAAGGGCTCAATATTTGGAGTGTTCGCACTGGTGTTTTATATTCATGCTCATGTAGTCCAGATTCTAGGGATATCAAATAACGTTTGATATGATTTCAGGTTCTGGGAATAGCTCTTCCGGGAATGGAGGAAACGGGAGTGCAACTTCAGCGAAAGGCTTGCATTCGGCATCCACAACAACTACTGCAATGAAGCAGTCGTCAAGTGCAGTTGCAAGTTCTGCGACTTCAAGCACCTCATCAACTTCAAGTTCATCTGGAGCGAAACCATCCAGTTCTAGTTCATTAATGTCTGCTGATAAAAGATTGCAAATCATGAAGAAAAAAGCAGCTGCAAAGCGTCATGAGAAACGAAAATTGTCATCCAAATGAGACGTAATGATGCAAGTAAGCTTTAATTAATTATAATTAAGTTTGATTGTATTTGCACTGCGCAGTTGGAACTGTTGACATGCAAATTATTGTATTGCATACGTGTACTTTTTGTTGCAGCACTTCATCAGTTGTATATGAACTAGGTGAAATGCAAATTATAATAGTGTTCATCCGTATAACTGATCATAATATTAGTTGTATATCCTGGCTCTTGTTTACTTTACAATACATAATTGATTTCAAACTGGTACACATCCATTCAGGGCAAGACTGCTTTTCTCATGCATAGTACGTTTATGCATTCATGGAAAAGTTTTCCAATAAATCATGACATTATTTGCACATGTCAGTTTAATAAACCATTAATTGTATGACACCAGATTGATCTCACTCACATTTATTTTCAACAAGCTGTTATATTAACCACGTTACCCCCTAATCGTTTTAGTCTGTGCAACAAGAGTTGCTGCCTAAAATATAAGAATAACGAGGTATGGCCAGGTCAGTAAATTACACACGAGATTCGCAGAGGTTTGTCTAAACACTCCAGACATGCGGCTAACTTATATAAATAGAAGCTAAGAGAAAACCAACACTATCTAGATGAAAAAGACGGAGGAGGAGGAGAAGGAGTGAAATTGAAGGCGGAAAACCGCAAATGTTTTATGGTTGAGGTGGTTGTTCGTTTCATCCGCTTATAAAAACTCGTTCGAGGCGTTCATCTTCGCTCAAAAGACATAGATACCGAAGTGAAATTTGAAGGAAGATTGGGAGTTAATGAGCGGATAATTATTTCAATGGCATAATAATCAAAAAAGCAGCGTGATGCAGCATCCTCCGGCATCTGTTCATTGAGCTAAAGGTCGGTCTTTCGGTTATTCTCTTTGGGAAGGATCTTCATTTGAAGAATAGCCAAGTGTTGAAAGAGTGAAGTGCATGTTGATATTGAAAAGAGAAAAAGAAAAGGGAAAGTCAGAAATGCTTCATTACTATAAGTATACATTCACATTGTTGCCATGTAAATGCATGACCGACTGACCTGTACAAATTTTACAACCCATCGAGGTGATAGAAAGTGCCCTTGGTTGCTTCAGATGTCATCTTCGGTGAAGACATTGAGTGCGAATGTCGCAGTTACCTCAACGCCTTTCTTGTCGGCCGCCTTCACCGAATACTGACCTACGTCGGTCACAAGAGCATTCGGGATCTCCAGTTGGGATTTCTTTTTGTCCAACGTTAACAAGTGGCGACCACTCGATTCATCCAAAGGCTTTCCATCCTTCAGCCAGCTCACTAAACAAATTCATTCCATATGAGCTACCTAACCAACCAAGCTAACTTTTCCGATTATATACCTTTGTTAGGAGACTTGTCAAAGTCGGCATGGAAAACAGCGGCCTTCCCTTCAGGAATCGTTAACGATTTAGGGAATGTCGTAAACTTCAGGCCTTTGGCTTCCTCAGTAGGAACTATTAACCATAATTTAATGTTAAGCATTATCTAAATTTAAGTTAAAAACGTAATCCAAAAAATGACCCTTCAACGCAAGTGTCGTACCAAATTTCTGGCAGTGTTTAATAACTGATAACTTACCAACAACAACAAGGGTACAACTGCTGAATGCCTCTCCAGCATCATTGAAAGCTTCACAGGTGTACGTTCCTCCATCTTCTGGGAAGATTTCAGCGATGACCAATTTGTGAATATCACCATCGTTTTCGTATAGGAAGTCACTGCTCGACTTGAGTTCCTTTTCATTGCGTAGCCACACAACGTCAAACTTGGATGAACCTAAAATGATAAAAACCCATTTTTGTAGGACTAATTACTTTGAAACAGATTTGCGTTGTAAATGTTTGTCATACGTACACACAATACGACAAGTGAGGGTGACTGCCTCGCCATCGTTTACAATGAGGCTCTGAAGGTGGTCCAAGATCCTTGGTGGTTTTTCACTCGATGTTGCCTTCGCAGCTTGGGCTTCATGCTCCATTGCTGAAACGCAACAAAATATTGTATTCCAACATGCACTAATGGAATCATCTACAAAATTTAACATACGTTCAACTGTTAATTTGCACTTTGTCTCCGTTGTGCCTTCAGAGTTTGTCGCTTTACATACATACTCTCCTTCATCTTCTGGGAACACTTCATTGATTGATAGTGTTGCAATACCCTTCTTGTACTTCAAATCAATGATGTCGGAAGACCTCAGTAACTACATCACAAGGAAAAGGAAGCGCGTTACTTTCCGCTGTTCTTAAAGCAGTCTTAACAAAGTCAGTCAGTTACTTACCACACCATTCTTAAACCACTCAACTTGTGGGTCAGGATCTCCAGTGACAGCACATCGTAACTGTAGAGGATCACCATCTTTGATGACGAGGTCAGCCAACTTCTCACTGAAGTCTGGTGCGAACATGGTTGTATCATCAGGTGGAACTGTTTCATATCCAAATTCAGCTTTTGTTAATTGCTGTCACAAGTTCCTTCCCATAACATTTGTCAACTTACGTTCAAGTTCCTTGGTGGCACTCCTTGACCTTCCCGGACTGCCCGTGTCTTTGCGTCCATACGGTTTCTGAAGTCTCTTGGATCCAGGGTCTGTAGGGGATCCTAATGTAGCACCTGTTAACGGTTCTGGAGCCGTTGCGAGTGTTGCTGGTCTGGAAGTAGGGGTAGTTGGTGTGGTGGTTTTTGCTGGAGTTTGAGAAGTAGCAGTAGTGGTTGGCGTGTATGTGGCATAAGAAGGACGTCGTGGAGCAATGTATGGGGTGAATGGTGCAGTGTACGTCAGTTGAGGTGGTGTCTTGTGTGGTGGCACATGTTTCTTCTCTGGAAATTTAGAAGCAACAAAATCTTCAACGAACTGTAGGCACTTTACATATAAAAGCAAGCCTACCTTCTATAAATATTTGACATCCAGTTTCATCCTGGCCCAAGAAATTGGTAGCAGTGCACGAGTATTTGCCAGCATCTTGCAGTGTGCAACTCAGGATTTCTAATGTCACCACTCCATCGTTATGAGTTAGAGTGTAATCGTACTTGGATATTTCCCTGTTATCTTTGAACCATTTCACCTACACACAAAAACAATTTTAGTTAGAATTCATTTCAAACGTTCTACTATATTGTCAATATATTTGTGGGAATTTTCTACCTCTGGCACTGGCTTGCCAGAAAGGCAACACAATAGTTTCACTCCAATTCCTTGTTGAATGATACGAGGCCTGAGAAGGAAAGTGAAGCAAGGTGCACTGTCCTTTTCTTCTTGCCACAAGTTGTACTGCAGTGGCTGCCTCTTTCTCCTGTTTATGTCCATGAAATAGATTAAAGCATAAGTATTGGTAATACTATTAGAAATTGCATGTTGCATAGTGTTTATATTTACTCTTTTGGGAAGAGATCTGGCCTAGGTATTGGAATATCCTTAGGAAGAGCTGGAAAGTACCATGTGAAATTAGGAACTACATTTAACAAAACCACAATGAGACCAATGTTATGCTCTTACGCTGGACATTGAGGAAAACTGGCTCTTCTCTGTAGCCCCAATGGTTATCGGCTCTAACAATATATTCTCCACGGTCTTCCAGTTTGCACCGGTTTATAATTAAATGATAATCATCACCCTGGTATCGTTTCATGTACTTCACACTCTGCCTTAATTCGTGGTTTTCTCGATACCTGCAAGCATGTCTTCTTTTAACAGCTGCATGATATATTACTTATTACATTTGCTAATACCATGTTATGATTGCTGGAGCTGCAGCGATGACTCTACAATAGAATTTGGCACTCTGTCCTTCGTAAGTGAATGCACTTTGTGGCCGAATAACGAATCTTGGAGCAGCTTGACGACGATCTGATTTCAAGGAAATAAATATCACGTTTATACTCATAGCAGAAGTGTATTTACTATAATGAAATTCTAAAATTACCAATATAGTAGTCATGTAGACGATATCTTTCATCCTGGAGTTTTCTAAGTGAGCTGTAGTTGGCAATGCGCCCAATAGGCAACAAGAAGTTATCCCAGTTGTCCTATAAAAAATGAGATAAAAGTGTTTAGAAATATACCTTGTAATACATTAACCAATTCAATATTATTACGTATTTCCTCCTGATGCGATCTCTGTATGCAACGTGTTTGTTTTTCGGAATTGTTTCCACACGGTCACCGTGATCACCCTTGAGCCAAGAGTGATCTAAGCACTCGTGAGCAGTCAAACGTTTCCTTAACAAGGGAACCAAATTTACATATCTCTACCTGCTGCAAAACACACACTAAACAAATCTCAAAGTGACCTACTCCTTATTTTTGGTGAGCAACTTCCTGATGAAATCCTTGGCATCCTCAGAAATGTGAGCAAATGCATCTTCATCAAAGTCCCAATCACATGCTTTCACGTTCTTCAGTGTTTCAATGTCATTCTCGCCAGCAAATGGAGATAAACCGCTCAACCTGGAAAATTGTAATTGTTCTTTAGTATTTAAAATTTCACAGTGCAAACATAAACAAATGTGAACTCACAATACGTAAGCAAGAACACCGACTGCCCACATGTCGGTATAAAACCCAACTGGTTCACGTTCAACGATTTCAGGGGCCGCAAACTCAGCAGTTCCCGTAGAGATCTTTACAATCTCGTTAGGATCCAGTTTTGTAGCAAGTCCAAAATCAATTAACTTTACGTTTGTGCCTTTTTTGATCTGACACATAATGTTTTCAGGCTGCAAACACAAGAAACGTTTATTTATAGATGGCTGAAACTTGACAATTAACACACACATCATAGAGTGCAGTTTATACCTTGATGTCAAGATGGATTATGTTCTTCTCGTGCATGTGCTTCACCCCCTCGCAGATCTGTCGCATGTAGCTGATTACTTCAGCCTCTGAAATCTTATAATCTTCAGCTGTTATTCTCTCGAAAAGCTCTCCACCAGACATGCTGCAAGTAAACATTTCAGAAAAAATACTATAGTATATCTTCACCGAACTGTCTGAACATCCCAATGTATTAAATAAAGCAACATACAATTCGTAGATGAGTACCATCTCATCATCATCCTCAAAGGCATCATGCAGATTGATAAGTTTATTGTGATGTAATTGGTTCATGATGTCAATTTCCTTGCGAATTAGAGCTTTTTCCAATGGGTGGGATACAGGAATAAATTTAGCTGCAAAAGTATTGCCTGTTTTCTTCTCACGACATCGATGTACCACACCGAAAGCTCCACTGTAAAACGAAAATATGAGATGCAGATCAAACCAATTCGCTTTCAATCATCGATCAGCACAGGTGATCATGCACACAAGTTGAGACTTACGTTCCGATTTCTTCCAATATATCATAGTAGTCATATACACTTGCAGATTTTATGTCAACGGGTTGAGGAACATAACGTGAATAGATATCAAACACTATGAAATGATAATAAAAGTTCATCAATTAATTAAGGTATCACTAAATTTCATTTGCAAATAAATCCGCTTTGCTGACCGTATTGATCATAATTGTCAATTTTTCCATCTGATTTGCCTCGGATTTTCTTTCCTTGGGCATCAACTGTGACATCAAAATATGCATATTAACATGCATAAATAGAAAGCAGCAAATGGAGTCTTTCTTACCAGTGTATTGCTTCTTCTTGGGCTTCTCCTTTTCAGATCCTATGCGAATTACAAGGAACCAAAGCATATTAGTTACAATTCTGTGTAACATCATGCACATTGATTATGATGTGTGATACCTTTAGTAGTGATAAGAGATGTGGCAATACTGGGATCACTCCTGCCATAAATATTTTCGGCAAAGATTCTAAACTCGTACTGCTTTCCTGGTCCAAGACCAGTGACAGAGTGAGTGGTGAACCTGGAGAATGAATTGCGTTTAAGCATTGAAGAATATCTAAAATAGAATTCAAAGTAAGCAACAGATTTAACCTTGTACTTCCGCAACGGATCCAACTGCTCATCTGAGGTTCTCTCTTTTCAATGACATAATTTGTAATGCTACTACCACCATCCCATGCAGGACATTTCCAAGAAAGGAATACAGAATCAGCATATATAGTTTCGACGTTGGGGAACCGTGGTGGATCAGGTCTATCTGCAAGGTAAATAACAATATTTCAGGAACTATTTCCATGTTATATTGCACAACATTTAGCACATAATCTCAAGAAGTGAACTACACTATATTGTCACATAATCCTTAATCTTTTATATTATATACACAAGGATTTAATTTTGTCCGATTATGGGAACACATTATATTTTCAGGAAGACATTCATGTAAGGTTTTTTACCATTAATTTGTATCTTGATGATGGCCTGATCGGATCCCAATTCGTTCTCAGCATGAATACAGTATGGTCCGCTATCAACATTGGTTACATCTCGGATTATCAGAACAGCGTGTCGTTCCTTCGTTTCCACCTTGTAGTGGTCACCAGTCTCTATCTCCTCGCCTTCCTTTGACCACCTGAGCTTCGGTTTCGGGAATCCAGTGAATGGGATTTTGATGGTGATGTTTTCTCCTTTTTCAAAAGATGCCACATCTCTGAAGCGTGGTGGAACTCGGATCTTCGGTGGAGCTGTAAAGGAGAAATATAGAGTGAGAAACATCTACTGGACAGCTATTGCGCATTACTTGACACATACTCTTAATGAGAAGTTCAGCTCTTGATGTTCTAATTCCACCACGATTACTTGCGCGACACGCATACTCGTCAGCATCTTCTCCAAATACTTCATGGATGGTCATGGTGTGAGTGTCACCTTCATGAGTCATGGTGAATTTCACACCGTGAGTAATTTCTCGAAGGCCTTTGTACCTGAAATTACAGATACATTGGTAAAATTCTTCTCCATTGCAATATTTGTGTTGGCCGGGTTCAACTAAAAGGTACCATTGTATGTCTGGTTTGGGATTTCCAATAACTTCACAAGTGAACAAGGCAGATCGGTTTTCTATGGCAAGTACCGTGCGTAGTGGTATCACAAACTCAGGAGGACGAGGTTCTACATGCAGCATAAAACAATGTCAACAAAATCTGATCATATAAAAGATATCATAGATGGGAAATACCATTTGGATCTTTAATTCGGACTGAAGTTGATGCTGTGGATGGAGGACTGAGACCAGCTGCATTGACAGCAAAAACTCGGAACTCATACTGACGGTCTTCGATCAAGTTGCTGATGTTAATCTGGGTAGTGATGCATGGTGTCTGATTCACTCGCTGCCAAGTCGTAGTGTTTGCTTCTCTCTTGTCAATGAAGTATCCCTGTATGCGAGCACCACCATCCGATGCTGGTTTGTCCCATGAGAGGTTCACAAAATCTCCTCCAACTTCAGTCACAGTCGGGGTTCCTGGTGCACTTGGAGGATCTATTAAAGCAAATCTTATATATCTGCTCGCAGGTTGTATGAACAATATAATGCTATTAGGTGATATGAATATATGAAGAAAGGTTTTGTAATTTCTTTTTGCACACAATTATTTCCAGATAATTTCCTAATTCTACACTACATAATATTTAGATTCCTGTTGACATTAAAAATATTTTTTTTTACAAGTTAGAAATGCATAACACTTGAAGTGTGTCTACATCCATTCATTCAGCTTTTATCCACACCACCCAATGTATAAAATTACCAAATGGCAACTTGGCTTTAATTGGATTTGTGCCTTCCAACGGCACACTGTTGCCATTCTCATTTACAGCCATCACTCTAAACAAGTATTCCTGATTCTCAGTCAAACCCTGGACTGTAAATGTAGTTTCCTGAAATATAACCAGCAGATTTATACATGATGCACAACAGTTATGGATCTCAATTACCTACATATAATACAGATATCATATTATGGTTTTAGAATGACAGGTATTTCGAAGCAACCATTTAAACTACAAGACAAGAATATATAATTGCACTTCTGAATAAATTCTTTTACATACCTTGCAAAGACTTGTAGCAATCACCCATTGATTATGAGTAATATCTTTGCGTTCAACGATGTAGTGGGTGATTTTACAGCCACCGTCAAAGGCTGGTGTTCGCCAAGCCAAAGTGGCCGTGTGTTGGCTAATTCCCGTTACATCAAGAGGACCTTGTGGCGGCCCAGGAAGTCCTATAGTCGTCAAGAAATGCGATATATTTATATTAGACGTCATAGGCAAATCGACATCCAAACATTAGAAAGTGGCATTCAAGATTAACTACCTGTTATTGTAATTGTGAAATTCGCTTCTGCCGAACCACTGTCATTCTTTACTCTCAGTTTATATCTCCCAGCATCATCTTTGTTGATCTCCTTTATGAAGATGATGACATAATCATCAAAGGTTGTGTACTTAAAATGGCTATCCTCTTTAACTTCATTGTCATTTTTGTAAAGCTTGACATCAAGTGGCTCCGTTCCTGAGTAGTAGATTTTGATCTTAACATTGTCTCCCTCAGGGTAGAAAAGATCTCCAGGAGCACGCTCAATCTTTGGAGGTGCTGCAAAACATATTTCTCATTTCTCATTAATCATTGTAATAAATACACCATTGCCTTTGCAATCATTCTCAGCATACCTCCAACACGGAGTCTTGCAGTGCAAGAATCTGAACCAAGCGCATTGCTCACTTCACATACGTAGTCTCCTTCATCTGTGTCCCAGGCTTCGGTAAACATGAGTTTGTAAACACCACCACTGGAAGTTGCTTTTATCCGGCCACTTGAATAAACTTCACGACCATTTTTCAACCTGAGCATAAATAATCCAATCTTAAATAAGCTGCAATTTTTGCAACTACTATCCTTCATCAGATTGCTACACACCAGCGTGCCACAGGTTCAGGATTGCCAGTTGCTTCACACTCAAATGTGACTGGCTTATTGAGACTCGGGCATTGGTTAGTGATTTTTCGTACAAATTCTGGCTTGCTACCACCTGTAAAATACCAAGTGCCATATGTTATATGTATTCATGCACAATACACAGAACACTTCTAATATAACAATAGGCAATTGGATCATTGCTTGCCTTACAATACCATTACAAATTCTATAAACAATAATATACCTGCAATTTCTCGAACTTTAACAGGTGTGGTGCACAGACTAGGTTCACTTCTACCTGCAGCATTAACTGCAAATATACGGAACTCATAGTCGTTGCCTTCAATCAGATTCAGAGCTGTGAACTCGCAATCTGTAACGTTGTAATCATTGGACCGGATCCAGTTGGGGCTACCAACTTCCCGTCTCTCGATAACGTATCCTAAAAATCAAATTACATATATCCTCTCTCATCTGTAACTTACTCACTTTCACGTAATGTTAAATGTCTTACCTGTTATTCTACTTCCACCGTCAGAACGTGGTGGTTCCCATTTGAGATCCACATAACATTTTCCAACTTTGGTCACTTGAGGCGTTCCAGGAGGTGATGGAACTCCTGAAATATTACAGTATTCCTCATCACCAATCCATCCCTAGGAACTATTTCTCATTGCAAATGACTTACCGCATTTGGGTCGAAGTTTGAATGCAGAAGTTGATGGGCTAGGTTTGCTAAAACCTGCTGCGTTTTTGGCACGGACTCTAAACTCATATTCATGTCCTTCCAAAAGTCCTGGCACTGTTTAAGAAAACATCATATAGTTTAAAATGTTTATTCTCTACGAAGTTAGATCTAGAAATAAAGTAAACATCTTATACCTTTGTAGTTTGTATTTTTCGTTAGGTGATCGTTGGCAACTTTCCAATTGCTGTCAGTACTCTCACGATACATAACTTCATATCCCTGGATTTTGCTACCGCCATCACTGTATGGTTTCTCCCATGCTAGTGATACTGAAGTAGTGTCCCAGTCTGCGATCTTTGGTTGACCTGGTGCATCAGGGACATCTACATAGAAAATATAAAACAAGAAATGGTACAATCCAATTGCAATATACTTGGCACAAGCTGCTAATTGTACGCCACTCACTGAAGGGGAATTTGGCAGTGATGGGCTTGTCAGTCTCTAATGGGTCGCTAACACCATATTGGTTCTCAGCACGTACTCGGAAGCTGTACTTCTTGTTAGGTTCCAAACCCATCACGTCATAATGGCAACTGCGTACGAAGCTGCTTACTTTAACCCAGCTCTAAACATAAAAATGCCGAATTAATATGTTGAACGTGATCTTAAAACCATAAAATTGTATCCTGATTTACATGAGAAACTGGATCGAGTTTCTCTACAATGTAGTTGGTGATCGGACTGCCACCATCATCCAAAGGAGCCTTCCAAGATAAAGAACAAGTGTCAGGAGTGATGTCAAACACATCCAATGGCCCTTGAGGTGGACCTGGTTTGTCTGAATAAATATGCAAGATAAGGTTGAATGATAAGTACATTATAATATTATAAATGATATTGTCAGTTGATTTACAGACCAACAACAAGAACTTTGCATGATGCACTGTCACTTCCTTCAGAGTTGGTCAGACGGATAGTGTATTTGCCAGTGTCTTCACGTTTGGCTTTTTTATTTATAAACTTCGTTGTGAAAGGAGCATGCTCGAACTTGACACGATCGTCAGGCAAAACTTCATTTCCATTCTAATATGAGCAGATATACATTGTAAATACTGTTACAACAACTGGAACTCTGTGATTGTTTCTTGCAACTATACACTACTTTGATAACAATACACCAACTTACAATGGTCCAAGAAAATGTTGGCTTAGGATTGGCAATAAATGGAACAGTAATGGTGAACTCTTCGCCAGCAATGACTGTCATATCTCGAATGCTCAGGTCACTGGTGATTTTGGGTGCACCTGTTACAAACACACCATTTTCATTATACTATATCAATAGTCAATTGACTGCTATATACATACAAGGTGGAGGTCTTGCAAATATTCCATCTGAGGCAGCACTCCATTGTCCGGGTCCAGCAGCATTCACAGCGCATACCCTGAACTCATACTCTTGGTTTTCGACAAGGCCAGACACTCGATATGTCAACTCTGGGATAGTAGCGTGAGCTACTTTGGTCCATCGGTCTTCACCAACCTATGCAATCAAAATATGTGTCTCACATTTGGAAACACAACGAAAGTAATCCACAACTTCGTTCCTTTGCAAGTTTTCCTTATTACATACCTTACGTTTCTCCAAGGTATATCCCATTATTGGGCTTCCACCATCATTGCGTGGTTTTGTCCAGCTCAATGTGATTGCATCTTCTGAGGTATCAACAGCTCGAGGAGTACCCGGTGGACCAGGAGGATCTAAGGCAAAACATAGTTGGTAAATGTTTATATATGTTTGAAACGCGAAAGTCATTCGTACCAAATGGATGTTTTGCAAGGATTGGATCACTCGTGAAGGCAGGATCACTGGTGCCATACTGGTTCTCAGCCATGACTCGGAACTCGTACATACGACCAACAGTCAAGTTGCGAACCCGGATCTGGTTACCGCTAACGTAGCTGCTGACTTTAGCCCAGCCTTCTGAGCCTGCTTCACGTTTCTCAACCACATAGTTGGTCACTTCACTTCCACCATTGTCCTTCGGTGGTTGCCAGCGAAGTGTCAGAGAGTCGCCTTCAACATCTTCCCCATGGACATACTCAGGTGGACCTGGACGGTCTATTCATTGCAACCAGAAAGCAAACTCAGATAAACAATGTGCTCAGGTATACTGAAGTATAGTTTGTTGAGGTTTGTACTACACCTAATTAATAACTTACCAAGCACTGTAACTCTGCATGTAACTGTATCAAACCCTGAACGGTTCTTCAAAAACAACTTGTAGGTTCCTGTATCAGATCTCTTTGAATCTTGCACAACCAGCAGAGCATTACCATCAGAAACCTTAAACATACAGGAATTAAGTATAGTAAAATGTTTATTTAATCATATGTAATGTCCACCTTCTGGAAGGTCCTTGGAGCATTTTCTTCTAGCTCCCTATCACCCAAAGACCATGTGGCCGTTGGTTTCGGGAAACCAGAAAATGGCACATCAATTTTGAATTCCTGGCCAGCTCTAACGACAATGTCTCTCACAGCTCCTGCGTCAATCCTTGGCTTGTCTGCACACAAAACAAGAAATGCCACCACACTTGCTTCATCGTGTGATTTGCATGTGTCAAACCTATCGCTGTTTTGTTCCATTACCTGGCTGTTCTTCCACCAAAACTGCAACCGAAGGCTTACTTGGCTCACTGTCACCAATGTCGTTCACCGCAATAACGCGGAAATTATATTCCTTCCCCTCTGTTAAATTTGGCACCTAAAGGTATTGCAAATAAACGTACATTGTACTAGCTGAGCGTATACTAATTTTGCGAGCAATTTAATAAACTCACTGTGAAAGTAGTATCTGGATGAGCGAGGGAATTAACCGGTTCCCATTCTTTTGCATCTTTTGGTCTTTTCTCCACCAAGTATCCCTTAATCTTACTGCCACCATCATTGAGAGGTTTATTCCAAGAAAGAGTGACAGAGTCTTTTGTTATGCGGTCCACTTTGGGAGCTTCGGGAGCATCAGGTGAGACTGTCATCGTACAAAGAAAGTTTCAAACTACTATATTTAACTATTAAATACTTAAATAAGCCAGTGCATATACATTTCTGCTCTTGAGCGGTAATCGTTGGTGTTGGTTTACTAGGTTTGCCAGGTCCAGCATCATTACAGGCGAGAACTCTGAATTCGTAACGACCTCCTGGTGTCAGGTTTGGAACAGTGAAGGTGGTTCCAGGTGTTGGGTAGCTGTTAACCTTTGTCCAATCACCTCCTTTCTCTCTTTTCTCAACAATGTACCCTGTGACGGGGCGGCCACCATTATTTGTTGGCGGAGTCCAAGCAAGACTGGCAGATGTTGAGTTGTAACCAGTAATTTTTGGTGTACCAGGTGCATCCGGGGGATCTAATATACAGATACTACTAGTTTTTATTGCTGCAATCAGCATAATATTCATGCAGAATACTTGAACTTACCAAAAGGATGCTTTGCAACGATTGGCTTTCCTTCCAAAGGCTCACTGGCACCATAAATATTCTCCGCACGTACTCTGAACAAGTATAGTTTGCCCTCGTCCAAGTTCTTAACAGTGTAAGTTGTGTTTGGACAGTAGCCACCAACAGGTAACCATTTATCTGACCCGACTTCAGACTTCTCAATGAAATAGCCTGCCACAATAAAAAAGTGTAAGTGTCCAGTCCAGTTTGCTGAACATATTAATGAATACATTACCAGTTATTTCAGCTCCTCCGTCATCTTCAGGAGGCTTCCATTTCAGTGCGACACTGTTATTAGTTGGGTTGGAATATTCCAAAGGTCCTTGAGGTGGACCAGGCTTATCTGTACATAATAAATACACACATGTATAACAACTACATAATTAACAGTGACGTAATTTTTGCCAGAGTATAAACGAAGCATTACCAACGACGATTACTTTGATGTTCCCGGAATCAGTACCGAAAGGATTTGTTGCTGTGATCTTGTAAGTACCACTATCACCACGTTGAGACACTGGGATGTGGAAACGGGTGTTGTCGTCAGTGGTGTCTGTCTGGATGCGATTCGTTGGAGGAATTGGTTTCCCATCCTTAGCCCATTCGCATTTTGGTGTTGGAGATCCCGAAAGCGGAATATCAATAGTCAGTGGTTCTCCTGCTCTAACTTTAATAGTGCGTCCTGTGATATCATCCAAGTGAAGCTTAGGTTTTTCTACAAAAATCAAATAGCCCAAATTAATATTACAAATATTCCTATTAAACTTTACTGCACACATTAATCTGAACCTTTCAATGGTCTTGCTGTGATAATTTTGGAGGCGCCGCTGGGTTCGCTGGGTCCAGCAGCATTATTCGCAATGACTCGGTATTCATACTGATGACCGTCAGTAACTTTGTCATCTGTGAATTCGTTTTGCTGAAGGAGAAAGTTGTCCAATATATGAACTACACAATTTCCAAAGGAGAGGACCCTTTCATCAAACAATTACCCTAATCGGTTCCCTATTCGCTTTGATCCAGCGGTTGTTCTTCAGATCTCTACGTTCAACATCGTAACCTGTCACAGGAGATCCTCCATTATTGGAGGGTGGTTTCCAGGCAATTGTAATGTGGTCTCTGTCAGCATCGATTGCTTCAGGGCGACCAGGAGCACCAGGGACATCTGGACAGATGATTGAATACATAATAACATAAATTTACCTGCTACCAATCTAAAAAATTAAATATGAGAAAACTTACCGAATGGATTTTTAGCAGTGACCGGTTTAGTGGTGGTCAGAGGTTCAGATACACCTTGTTTGTTTTCTGCCATCACTCTGAATTCGTACTTTGTTCCTTCTATCAATTTTGGCACTGTTGCTGAAGTGGCTTTGGGGGATACATTTAATACTGCTGGTACCCATCCTCCACCATGAGTCACATCTCGCTTTTCAATTATATAGCCACTGAGAAATTGGAAAGAATGTTTTCAGTAAATGAAACTGATAATAATATTGAGAACAGCAGAAACACATTACGTAATGTCGCTGCCACCAGTATCCTTTGGCGGCTTCCAGCTCAGAGTCACATTGTCTTTGGCAACGTCTTGAACCTCAAGAGGTCCTTCGGGAGCAGCTGGCTTATCTTTTATCACATAATTATAGGAATGATAAGACAAAAATAACAGCTGGTACCATCAAATAGCTGTATCTGAATTACCAAGCACAATGACTGCAAATGTGCCTTCATCTTCTCCATGCTCGTTCTTCAATTTAAGTGTGTACTGTCCACTTTCCCCGCGCTGTGCATTCACAGTGTGCACAATGGTGTGGTCACCAAAGTCCGAAACAGTGGTGCGGTCGTTTGAAGTCAGTACTTTTCCATTAACTGACCATGTAACCTCAGGAGGAGGCTGACCTTCGTAGGCGATGTCCAAATGCAAAATTTGACCTGCTTTTATCTTGACTTCTTTAAGTGGACTCTTAATCTTTGGCGGCACTAAACAATAAAAGCACATGTACTTCAATAAAAACTAATTCTACAACTTGATTTTAGAATTAGCAAGCTTCTCCATTAGACAGTTTTTGAACGGAAAAATCTTACATCGTCGTGGTCTTGCGACAACAACATCTGATGGTTCGCTAGGTTCACTTGGCCCAGCGACATTCTTTGCAATCACTCTGAATTCATATTCTCCACCTTCTGTCAAATTTGGAACTGTAGCAGCTGTTTTGCCCGCAGGAACCTCTGCAGCATTTGTCCATGCTGGGCTTCCTCGTTCCTTCTTCTGGATGACGTATCCAGTTATTGGCGAACCTCCATCGTTCTTTGGTGCTCCCCATTCGAGATCAACATGGTCCTTGTCCCAATCAACGACTTTAGGTCGTCCAGGAGCATCTGGTTCATCTACATCCATAAATCATTAGATTAAAAAAACCCTAAATTGCAAACAATATAAAATTCTACAGTTGAATTTAACACAATACCAATAGCATTCTTAGCAATGGTTCCTTTCTTTGTTTCCAAGGGTTCAGACTCCCCAATGGCATTAACAGCTTTTACACGGAACATATATTCCTTGCGATGGATCAATTTGGTGACATCTATACTTGTTTTTATCGTGGTGCCAACTTCTACCCAAGTACCCCTAGAAGTGTCCATCTTCTCCACCAGATAGTGAGTGATGGGAGTTCCCCCATCATCTTGTGGTGGTTTCCATGACAGATTAGCCGATTCCTTCGTTACAGTACCAACAACTAACGGTTCTTCAGGCGGAGATGGTCGGTCTGCAAATCATTACGTGAAGTTTCAGTTTCAACTCGCATCTAACATGACTGTGTTATATGTGAGAAGAACAAAACAAACCCATGACTGTGACTGTTGCCGAGGCAGATACTTCGCCTGAGGGATTGCGTAAGGTAAGAGTATATTTTCCGGTGTCAGAACGGATGGAGAACTGTATGTCGAATTGGGTTTGGTTGGCAGAGGTAGAGATGTCAACACGACTGGATGGTTCTATTGGTTTGCCGTTGATGGTCCATGATGCAGTCGGTGTGGGCGCCCCACGGATGGGAACCGTGAAGCTAATTGGTTTTCCTGCTCGTACTTTCAGATCTTGCAGAGCAGCTTTGTCTAGAGTTGGAGCCACTGCAACAAAAAAAGGAATGTGATATTCCAAGTGTTTTAATATCTAGGTATATAAACATTGAACTGCATACTTACAAAACCTGGGAGTAGCAACAACCGGCTTGGAAGCTTCACTCGGTTCTCCAGGACCTGCTTTGTTGACAGCAACTATGCGGAACTCGTATTCCTCGTTCTCGGTGAGATTGGGAACTGTAGCTTTGGTTGCATCTCCTGGTACCTCAGCTGCTTTTTCCCATGTTGGGCTATGTTTGCTCTTTTTCTCTACCACGTACTTGTCTATCGGGGCTCCGCCATCTCGGCGTGGTGGTTTCCATTCCAAGTCCACGTGATCTTTGTCCCAATCGACAACTTCTGGTTGGCCTGGCTTATCGGGACGATCTAGCAAATAACGCTCATGAAATTAATCCTAGTTCACACACTGCAGGCACTAGCAACTATTCTACTAACCGAATGGATTTTTAGCCGTTATCAACTGATTACTGGTCAAAGGCTGAGACTCTCCATGCCTGTTAACTGCTTTAACTCGGAACTTATAGTCATGGTTCTCTATGAGTTTGTCCGCTCTGATGGAAGTGCCGAGAGCCTCTCCAACTGGGAGCCACCGCCCAGTATCAGTGTCCATCTTCTCCACAACGTAATGGTTCACTTCAGCACCACCATCATCCCTGGGTGGATTCCAACTCAGAGTGCAGCCATCTTTGGTAACTTCGCTGGCTCGCAGAGGTCCTTCGGGAGGAGACGGAGCATCTACAGAACAAAATGTTTGTATTAGTTCACTCCATGTCCATTAATAAACCTGCTACCCAATTGTGTACCAAGCACGGTGACTTTAACGGTGGCTGTATCTTTTCCATGATCATTGGTAGCTGTTAGGGTGTAAGTTCCAGTATCTTCCCGTTTGGCATTCTTGACTGCAAAACGGACACTGTAATCCTTGGCGGTGATTGTAATGCGATCTGAAGGTGTCACGTTTGTTCCCTGCAAGCTCCAAATTTTAGATGGTGGTGGTTCGCCAATGACTGGTACATCCAAGTCAAAGTTGGCACCAGCCTTCACGCGGATGTCGTGCAGGGAATTGCGATCAATCTTCGGAGCCACTGCATGCAAATGAAGCAATACTCGCATTGAGCACATTTTAACTTTTACATTATGTATGATATTTGTGAATATATACGTACACTTCTTCGGCTTGGCAATGTGAGGCAGTGTTGCATCACTTGGTTCTCCAGGTCCACCTTTGTTAACAGCCCGAACCCTGAACTCGTAGCTATTGCCTTCAACCAGGTCTGGAACTTTGGCCCGGGTTTCACCAGCGGGAACTTCAACAGCCTTCTCCCAATCTGGACTCAACTTATCCTTCTTTTCGATCACGTATCCCGTAATTGGAGAGCCACCATCGCTTTCCGGAGCTTTCCATTCAAGCACAACATGATCCTTGTCATAATCGGCTATTTGAGGTGTTCCTGGTTTACCAGGCTGATCGAAAGGATTCTTAGCAATAGTTGATTGTGATGCTGTCAACGGGTTTGACTCTCCCTGTCGGTTAACAGCACGAACTCGGAATTTATATTCCTTTCCTGGTTGTAGATTTCCCACTTTCAATTCGGTCTGAGGTCCTATAGTCTCTCCAGCTGGAACCCATCGACCAGTGACTGCATCCATCTTCTCAGCAACGTAATGGTCAACAGGTATTCCTCCATCATCCAAGGGTGGCTTCCAAGCAAGCTTGCATCCTTCAGCGTGAACGTCGCTAACCTTCAGAGGACCTTCCGGAGGTGCTGGTTTGTCCAGCACGATGACTTCCACCTCTGCTTCATCTTTACCGTTCCTGTTTTCTGCAGTAATCTTATATACTCCACTGTCTTCTCGAGTCGTCTGTCTCACGCTCAACTTTGTATTGTAGTCTACATTTTCGAGCCGAGTCCTATCTGAATGTGTCACCTCTCTCCCTTTAAGCTCCCATGTTATCTTCGGAGGTGGTTCTCCGGTCACCTTGACATCAAAGTGGAACGCTTGACCAGCCTTAATACGCACCTTATGCAAAGATGACCTGTCAATCTTCGGTGCAAGATTCTTTGGTTTTGCTATCACAGATTTAGAAGCATCACTGGGTTCACCAGGTCCTGCTTTGTTCACAGCCCTAACCCTAAACTCGTATGGTTGCCCTTCTACAAGGTCCCCAACAGTTCCTTCAGTGCGATCAGGGGGTAATTCAGCAGCTTTTTCCCAGTTTCCATACTTGTCTTTCTTTTCAATGAGGTACCCAGTGATTGGTGCTCCACCATCCGATGCTGGTGCTTCCCATTTTAGGTCCACGTGATCTTTATCGTAATCTGTGACTTCTGGAGTTCCAGGTTTACCTGGTTCATCAAAGGGATTCTTTGCAGTAATAGCATGCTCTGTTTCCAACGGTGCAGATTCCCCTTCCTTGTTTACAGCACGGACTCGGAATTTGTAATTTTTGTTTGGTTGAAGACCAGTCACTTCAAAAGCAGGTTCCTTACTTTTACCAACAGGTATCCAATTACCAGTGTCAGTGTCCAACTTCTCAACCTCATAGCATTCAATAGGAGTACCACCGTCATCTTTCGGACGTTTCCATTTCAGCTTGCACCCTTCTTTGTGAACATCAGATACCTCTAAAGGACCCTCAGGATTGCCGGGTTTATCGAGAACATTGACGTGTACAGTCACTGTATCCCTGCCTGATGGATTACTTGCAGTGATCGTGTATCTGTTGCTGTCTCCACGTACAGTCTTTCGAATAATCAATTTAGTATTGTAATCCACGTTATCAATCTCCACATGGTCAGTTGCCTTCAGGACTTGATCACCAGCTGTCCAAGTGATTGTCGGTGGTGGTTCACCTTGAACGTTGACATCGAATTTCAGCATAGCTCCAGCATGAATTGTGACATCTCGAAGGTTCTTTCGATCTATCTTAGGAGCTAAGAATCGTGGCTTGGCAACAATAGGTTTGGTGGCCTCACTTGGTTCTCCAGGACCTGCCTTATTCACGGCCCTGACTCGGAATTCGTACTCATTTCCTTCTTCCAGATGACGGACAGTTCCTTTACAAGCATCTCCTCCAATCACCTCTTCAGCTTTGTCCCATTTTGTCCCGTGCTTTTCCTTCTTTTCGATTACGTAACCAGTTATAGGAGCACCTCCATCTGTCAACGGTGGGGTCCACTTCAGATCAACGTGGTTACCGCTCCAATCGGTGGGTTCTGGTTTGCCTGGAGCATCAGGAGCACCTGGAAAAAGCAATTCAGATTACAAGTTTCTCATGTGGTTAATGCAGTAGATATTGAACGAGATACAATATTACTTGGGGTACTTACTGAAAGGATCTTTGGCAACGATAGGGAACAGAGTTTCCAGAGGTTCCGACTCGCCTTCTTTGTTAACAGCTTTCACACGGAACTTGTATTCATGACCGGGAGTTAACCCAGTTACTTGCATCTCTGGGGTGTGACTCTTGCCCACAGGTAACCAGATACCTGAATCAGGATCAAACTTTTCAACAACATAATGCTCAATCGGTTCTCCTCCATCATCTTTAGGTTTGTTCCAAGCAAGTTTGCAGCCATCCTTCCTGACATCAGACACTTCCAATGGACCTTCCGGCTTTGCTGGTTTTGCTGAATAAAGATCCATGACAACGGTTCATTAAACTTGGGCACAATTTTGAATCAAATTCAGTGATTGGCATGTATCGGTCATAAACCTACCCAAAATGTTGACAACAACTTCAGCTTCGTCTCTTCCCCATTTATTAACGGCTTCAATGACATATGTGCCTGTGTCTCTACGGTCAGCTTTATCGTTGGCGATTTTAGTGTGACATGGTTTGTTTTCGATCTTGGTATTGCGAGATTCATCCACGGGTTTTCGATTCAACAGCCATGTAATTGTTGGTGCAGGTTCTCCAGCAACTTTCACATCAAACAGGAAAGCTTCACCAGCTTTTATGGTGACATTTCGCAGATTCTTGCGATCAATTTTCGGAGGTACTGATAAATATTAATCACAGCTCAATAAATGCCAGAACAATTCTGCACCTGTTTCGACTCCTTATAGAAACTTACATCTTCTTGGTTTTGCAGTCACCATCTTGCTCTTTTCACTGGGTTCTCCAGGTCCTGCTGCATTCACAGCTCGAACCCGGAACTCATACTGCTCGCCTTCAATAAGGTTAGGTGCAATGCCTTCACATTCCTTGCCTGGAATATCTGCACATTTCGTCCATCTTGGGCTATCTTTTTCCTTCTTCTCAATTATGTACCCTGTGATTGGTGCACCACCATCCTTTGTTGGAGGAGTCCACTTTAACTTTACATGGTCCTTGTCCCAATCAGCAATTTCAGGAACACCAGGTTTTCCAGGCTCATCTGATTCAAGCAACATTCAAACATTCATTAATAAACACAGTTCTTGCAACCACATGGTCACAATATAAAAAGAGAAATTGTCACCGAAAGGATTCTTGGCCACAATTGATTTCTCAGCTTCAAGAGGTTCAGATTCGCCCTCAGGATTAACAGCCAAAACTCTGAACTTGTATTCATGTCCTGGCTGCAAATTTCCAACTTCTAATGAAGGTTCAAGGGCATTTCCAACAGGTAACCAGCGTCCAGTGTCTGCATCCATCTTTTCAACAATGTAATGATCAACTGGACTTCCACCATCATCTTCTGGCTTGTTCCACTGCAACTTGCAACCTTCCTTGTGAACGTCGGATATTTCCAAGGGGCCCTTTGGTTTGCCGGGTTTGTCTGAATAAAAGCAACAACGAATTGTTCGTTACCAAGACTTTAAAGGAAATTTAAGAGAAAAACAGTTTAAAAAGTTTCACCAAGTACTGTTACTTCAACAGTCTCCTCATCTTTCCCAGAGCTGTTTTCAGCTTTTATGGTATAAGATCCAGTGTCTTGGCGTTGGGCATTCACAACCACAAATCTGTGCCTGTTTTCTTCTTTATCTATCTTCACTCTATCACCACTCTTCAGGGGTGTTTTGTTAGTACTCCACGTGACTGTTGGTGCGGGTTCACCGATGACTTTCGCATCAAGGCGGAACTGCTGACCGGCTCGGACAGTAATATTTTTCAAATTTGTGCGGTCAATGTTGGGAGCAACTGTCAAAATTCACAACACAGTAAATCTCGATTTAGTACAACCAAGATGTGAATATGTATTCCAATAGAAACTTACGATATCTGGGTTTGGCAGTAACTATATCACTGGCTTCCGAAGGTTCACCAGGACCAGCTTTATTCACAGCCTTCACACGGAACTGATAATCCATATTCTCGATAAGATCAGGAACTCTCGCCTCACATTTGTCTCCAATCACTTCAATAGCCTTCTGCCACTTGCTGCTGTACTTGTCCTTCTTCTCAATAACATAGGCACTAATGGGTGCTCCTCCATCAGACTTGGGGGCTTCCCACTTGAGATCAACATGATGTTTGTCCCAATCTTGAATAGATGGTCGTCCTGGTTTGCCTGGTTCATCTGTAAATTCACATTTACCCAGTTACTTTTAGCTAGCCATATTTGATTAAAACATATTATTAGGCAATTTTTTAAGGAGAAAATGTACCATAAGGATTTTTGGCTAAAGTTGGAACTTCAGTTTCCAATGGCTCCGACTCTCCTTCTGGATTAACAGCTTTAACACGGAACTTGTACTCTTTGCCTGGGATAAGTCCTCCAATCTCCATTTCTGGGGACTTGCTGGTACCAACAGGAACCCAACGGCCAGTGTCTGTATCCATTTTCTCAATCAAGTAATTGTCAATTGGTTCACCGCCATCATCTTCGGGTTTGTCCCACTTCAGCTTGCAACCCTCTGCGGTAACATCAGACACCTTCAGTGGTCCTTGAGGTTTACTTGGTTTGCCTGAAACCAACATGGAATCAATAAAGGTGCACAGAATAATTCCCATGGAAAGTTGGTTATGGTGCTAGATAGTAATGAAATAATTAACAAACAAGCACCACCAAATGCATTCATAAATAGACTTCACTCACCGATCACAGTGACTTCAACTGATGCTTCATCAGTACCTGATGTGTTTGTAGCTGTGATGGTGTAAGAACCTGTATCCTTCCTGCGGGCTTTGGAAAGAGTAAACAATGTGTGGTAATCTTCTGTTTCGATCTTGATGCGATCATCCTTGATTGGTGCGCCACTCAAGGACCACACAATCTTCGGTGCAGGTTCACCCTTCACATCGACATCCAATTTTAACACTTGCCCAACACGAATTGTGATATTTTTTAAGTTCTTGCGATCAATACGAGGTGCCACTAGGTAAGAAGATTATGAAAACCATTAGATATACAAGGTAGTAGACACTGAAAATGAAATCACAAGATGTACTCACAGAATCTAGGTTTTGCAACGAGGGATCTAGTTGGGTCACTAGGTTCAGAGGGACCAGCTTTGTTGACTGCCACAACACGGAACTCGTATTCATGTCCTTCTTCAAGGTCTGGAACAGTTCCCGTTGTCTTATCACCTGGCACTTCAGCAGCTTTCAACCAGTTACGAGTGCCCTTCTCTTTCTTCTCCAAAACATATTTTTCGATACGTGCTCCACCATCTTTTTCGGGTGCTGACCATTTCAAATCAGCGTGATCCTTGTCCCAGTCAGCGATTTCTGGCCGACCTGGTTTCGATGGTTCGTCTGCAAAAATTTGATTTACAAAGTGATTATAATTAAAATGTTTTTATCTGATGAGTACTGCATTATATGTACTGCCTACCAAATGGATTCTTTGCGATGATTGGATGGTCGACTTCCAATTCTTCAGAATCACCTTCCTTGTTGACAGCACGCACCCGAAATTTGTACTCATGGCCTGGCTGCAGGTTACCAACATCAAATTTAGGTTCAGTGGACTTTCCAGCCGGAACCCAACGTCCGGTATCAGTGTCCAATTTCTCTATCTCATAGTGCTCGATAGGAGAACCACCATCATCTTCTGGTTTTTTCCACTTAAGAGTGCAGCCATCTTTATGAATATCAGAAACTTCCAAGGGTCCTTGAGGTTTCGATGGTTTACCTGTTACCAAATTACCGTACAATTAGGTATATACTATTTGATAGATAAATTGTTGACACAATTAAGCACTCTAACACGTTACCTAATATAAGTACTTCAACTTCAGCTGTGTCTTCGCCAACACTGTTCACAGCTTTGATAATGTACCGTCCACTGTGTTTGCGAGTACTCTTCAGCAAGAAGAATTTGCTGTTGTAATCCACATTATCGATTTGAAGATTGTCATTGGTCTCGAATGGTTTGCCTTCCAGGGTCCATGTTACTTCAGGAGGTGGTTCACCGATAACGTTGACATCAAAGCTTACAGTTTGACCAGCCTTCACGGTCACATTTTGAAGATTGGTGCGATCAATGCGAGGCTTAACTGCATTCAATTCCAGAAATCACAATCTGTGCAATGTATTAATCTTTACAAATAATGTAAAAGTATTTACGGAATTTTGGTTTGGCCAGATGGGGTTTGGTAGGCTCGCTGGCTTCACCAGGTCCAGCTTTGTTGACAGCTTTGACACGGAATTCATATTTGTTGCCTTCAACAAGATCTTTGACTGTTCCTTCTTTAACATTTCCCGGGATAACAGCAGCCTTAACCCAGTTGTTGCTGTATTTGTCTTTCATTTCGATTACGTATCCTGTGATTGGTGCTCCTCCATCACGCAATGGAGGTTCCCATTTCAGTTTCACAAAGTCTTTATCGTAATCTGCAACTTCTGGAGTTCCAGGCTTTCCAGGCTCATCTGGAATATTGACAAACAATTTAGTACACATTTACGCAGACTGAAAATAACATTAATGAAGAAATACCATATGGATTCTTGGCTAATGTTGCTCGTTCAGTTTCCAAAGGTTCAGATTCTCCTTCATTGTTCACAGCCTTCACTCGGAACTGGTACTTTTTGCCCGGTTCCAACCCAGTAACTTCAAACTCAGGTTTGTCAGTACGGCCAGCAGGAACCCATTTTCCTGTTCCAGCTTCCATTTTTTCTATCACATATCCATCCAAAGGAAGACCACCGTCATCTTTTGGCTTGGACCATGCCAACTTGCAACCTTCTTTGTGAACATCAATTACTTCAATTGGACCTTCCGGCTTTCCAGGTTTGTCTGTCCACATTGTATAAACCAAAATTAACGTCATGCAACAAAATGATCAAAGTGATAAACATTTCTCAGTAAATTCACCAAGGACTACAACTTCAACATCAACAGCATCCTTTCCAGATGAATTTTCAGCTGCCAAAGTATACTTTCCAGTGTCTTTGCGAGTAGCATTGTTCACTATTAACCTTGCGCTGTAATCTTCATTTTCAATCTTCACATGGTCACTGGGTTCAAGCTCTTTGTCTGCATGAAGCCATTTCTTGTTTGGTGGAGGTTCACCTTGGACGTCAGTTTCCAATTTAATCGATTGACCAGCACGTATAGTGACTTTCTGAAGCTTCTCCTTGTTGATTTTAGGGGCCACTGTAAAATGTACATTCAGTTAGTATTTTAAACATTTTCTATCAACATTACCTAAACAACGTACAGAATCTGGGTTTGGCAATTATTGGCTCCGTTGGCTCTCCAGGTTCTCCAGGACCAGCCTTGTTCACAGCCCGAACACGGAACTGGTATTGTTGACCCTCGCGTAGATCTGGAACTCGGGCTTCACTAGCAGGCCCATGGGTCTCGTGACATTGGTCCCAAACACTGCTGAATTTTTCCTTCTTTTCAATAATGTAGCCTGTAATCGGTGCTCCACCATCAGATTTCGGTTTATCCCATTTGATATCAACCCTATCCTTGTCCCAGTCAACTAGTTCAGGCTTGCCCGGTTTACCCGGAGCATCTGTGGAACAGGAAAAATGTTAGCACACTTATATTGTAAGAACATAACTTAACTACTGTTCACGTACCATATGGATTTTTAGCAAGAGTTGGTCGCTCTGTTGTCAGAGGTTCTGATTCACCTTCATCATTGACAGCTTTTACCCTGAATTGGTACTCTTTACCCGGGGTCAATCCCGTAACCTCAATCTCTGGTTCATCTGTTCTTCCAACTGGAACCCAACGTCCGGTCTGTGTGTCCATCTTCTCTACTATGTAATTCTGAATAGGCTTGCCACCATCATCTTTGGGTTTATCCCATTTCAGTTTGCATCCTTTTTCAGTAACATCCGAGACTTGTAAAGGTCCTTCAGGGCTGTCAGGACGACCTGAAGTAATTCCAAATATGAAGTTACCAATATTGCTTATAGGTACTTAATTAGAATTAAAACATTTTGACATACCCAAGACAACAACTTCAACTTCAGCCTCATCCTTCCCATGTTCGTTCTCAGCTACAATGATATATTTGGCAGTATTCTTACGCAATGCATCCGATATTGTGAATTTAGTATTATAATCCTTGTTTTCGATAAGTATGTTGTCCTTCGAGTCAATAACTTTATCCCCAATTTTCCAGGTCACTGTTGGTGGCGGTTCACCTCTGATGTTCACATCAAACTTGACAACTTTTCCAGCTTTTACCATTGTGCTCACCAAATTGGTACGATCAATTCTAGGTTTCACTGTTCCAAACATGCAAAATTCAGCTATTGCAAGTAAAAAATCAAAACAATAATAACTATATACGTACGTTTCCTGTGCTTTGCTGTGTGGCTCTTGCTGGCATCACTAGGCTCCGAAGGTCCGGCTTTATTTACAGCTAACACTCGGAATTGGTACTGTGTTCCTTCTTTCAGGTCTGTCACCTTGCCTTCAGTTTTATCTGCGGGGACTTCAGTGGCTTTCTCCCATTGTGTGCTGAATTTATCCTTCTTTTCTATTATGTACTTTTCAATTGGTGCTCCACCATCACTTGCGGGAGGTGCCCACTTCAGATCAGCACTCACATTGTCATAATCAGCAATCTCAGGAGTACCTGGCTTGCCTGGTTCATCTACAATGACAATATTTTGTACTGTACATGTGTACCATAATTAAATAGGTTGGTTGCGGTGTTTGAGCTTACCATATGGATTTTTAGCTACAATTGGCTTCTCGGTCACCAATGGCTCAGAATCGCCTTCATCGTTCACAGCAGTTACTCTGAATTGGTACTGATGACCAGGAGTTAATCCAGTCACTTCCATTTCAGGTTTATCAGCACGCCCTACATGAAATTAAAACCCCCATTTAATTTCCGTCATGAAAGTTGGACAAATGGGCACACTACATGTTGTAGCACGGTAAATCATTAGCAAATTTTGCAGCAGTTCATGTAGTTAATAAAAGTTTGGGTTACTGCCTACCAACTCTGGTCCATCTTCCAGTATCGAGGTCCAATTTTTCCACTTCGTAATGTTGAATAGGAGTACCACCATCATCTTTTGGTTTGGCCCACTTCAAAGTACAACCTTCCTTGTGAACGTCATCAACTTTGAGAGGTCCTTCTGGCTTGCCTGGTTTGCCTGTAAATTACCCCTCAATATTAAACCATTCCTTACCAATCAATGAACCTGCAATCGATGAACTATACTCACCAAGAACAACTACTTCAACAGTAACAGAATCTTTGCCAGAAGCATTAGTAGCCGTGATGGTATATTTTCCAGATTGCTTCCGGGTGAGTTTGTTAAGAGAGAGATCAGAGTGATATTCTTTGTCTTCTATGACGAAATGTTCACTGGGTTGCAGCTTTGTTTCATTGAAGGACCATGTGACTTGTGGAGGAGGTTCACCAATTATATCCACCTCAAACTTATGAGAACGCCCAACCTTAAAGCTGACGTTCTTCAAGTTTGTGCGGTCAATGCGAGGTTTCACTGTCATTAAGTCAAACAGATTAATATCCATTTTCACCAATAAAAACTTTCGAAATAAGCATATCACATACGGTTTCTGTGTTTCATAACATGGTTCGCAGTGGCTTCACTGGGCTCGCTGGGACCAGCCAAGTTCACAGCTCGCACCCGGAATTGGTAAGTCATGTTCTCCTTTAGAATATCCTTAACAGTAGCTTCTGGTTTTCCGCTCTCCGTTTTCACGAGTTCGGCAAATTCCGCTGCGAATTTATCTTTGTACTCTATAATGTAATGGGTGATTGGCTTTCCACCATCCGATTCAGGAGGTGACCACTTCAGGTCCACTCGGGTGTTGTCCCAGTCAACTAACTCAGGTTTTCCTGGTTTTCCAGGTTCATCTAAATAACGGACAAAAAATCTGAGAATTATCTTTTGCAAACAGCGCCTAAAAATAACAATTTATTAAGAACGAAACGTAACCATATGGATTTTTGGCAACGATGGCATCATCAGTCTCCAGGGGTTCAGATTCACCCTCCTTGTTTACAGCCTTCACGCGGAACTTGTATTTCTTCTTTGGTGTGAGACCCTCGACTTTGAATCCCTCGGTATCAGGTCCCACTTCACCTGCTGGCACCCAACGACCACTCTCAACATCCATCTTCTCAATGATGTATCCTTTCAGATCAGATCCTCCAGCATCTTTCGGCTTCTTCCATGCCAGTTTCACATGGTTCGCTCTTACTTCTTCTGCTTTGAGTGGTCCTTGAGGCCTGGTCGGTTTGTCTAATTGGAAAAGACAACATTATGTATCTACTTGGGTAGAAATACTAATTATATGTTGCTATGTACCAAGTACAACGACTTCAGCAGTGGATGCGATGGTTCCTGAGCTGTTGCTCAGAAGGATTCTGTATTTACCGCTATCAGCACGGACAGCCCTCCTAACAGTTAAAACCGAATTCTTCTCTTTCGACTCAATTGTGATACGTTCATCTACTGTAATTGTCTTCTCATCCAATTCCCATACAGCCGTTGGTGGTGGTTCTCCACCAAAGTTTATGTCGTATTTGATATTCTGTCCCTTCTTCACGATGATGCTCTTCAGTTCGTCTCCAATAATGTACGGTTTCACTGTAATTCAAATTAGGGGAATATACATTACAGTGGAAAATCGTCATACAAACTTTCTGTTTAAGTTCAAACACTACATACCAAATCTAGATTTGGCGATAATTGGCTTGGTTGGATCACTCGGATGGCCCGGTCCTGCCTTGTTCACGGCTTTTATTCGGAACTCGTACTGCATTCCTTCTTTAAGGCCATCTACAGTCGTCTCCAGCACATCAGTGACAGCTACCTCTTTGATTGTGGTCCAGTCTTGTGAAAATTTGTCTTTGTATTCGATGATATATGAGGTAATTGGAGCTCCTCCGTCTTGATCTGGTTTGTCCCACTTCAAGTCCACATGGTCCTTGTCCCAATCAGTTACTTCCAGAGTTTTTGGCTTAGATGGTTCATCTACATAGAAACATCACTTATAACTGACTCCCCAAAAAAGAATCGATCAGTATTTCCATAATAAATTAACAAACCCCATGGATCCTTGGCTACTGTTGTTTTTGGTGCATTGCAGGGTTCAGAAGGTCCGCGAGAATTCACAGCTCGAACCCTGAACTTGTACTCCTTCTTGGGTATCAGGTCGGTACATTTGTACGTGACATCTTCAACCTTTGCTACTTCTACCCATCCACCTCTAGCACCAAGATCTTGTCGTTCAACAAGGTAATGTACAATAGGAGTTCCACCATCATCTTGTGGAGCAACCCAATCAAGTTGGCAGTTGTCCTTGAATACATTTTTCACTTCCAATGTTTGAGGCGAATCAGGAACATCTGTAAACACAAAGAAGGGTCAGTTATTGGAGTAGCACGACATTTGGGTGTCAATTTACACGTTGTAGATCGTTTCAGAAGTAAAAACATTACCAAGGAATTTAACATCAAGATCCTTGAGGTTTTGGCCTTGTGCATTTGAAATGGAAATTTGGTATGGTCCAGAATGTTCTTTTCTCAGAGGCTTCTTCCACTTCACTTCAATCTTATCATCCTTAACAATAACTTCAGCATCTTTGGCACTCACAGGCTTTCCATTGCGCAAAAGCTTTGCTTCCACTTTCGACTGACGAGAACCGTGAACTGCAACATGACAAAGAAATCGAGTTTCGACCACAAATACTAATGACCTTTGCGATACCAAGAACACAACACCACTTGGCTATCCACATACCTATATACGGTATATCCAACAACAAAGGCTGTCCTGATATTCCAGATATATCTGTATTGTCCAATTGAATGATTGGTGCTTTTTCTCCTGCAAGAAAAAAAAACCAAAGCCATTCTTTAACATTTCTAGACATTGGAGAGATTTAACTAGCTAACCTTCTCCGACTGTTAATCTTCCAGTGGATTTAAGTCCCCGACTTTTGCATTTATACTCTCCCTCATCTGCCAATTTAGCTCCACGAATGATGAGCTGATGAAAACCCTTGCCCAAGTCTTTGATCTCCACACTTTTTCAATCATAAAATCCCATGAAAATGTTATAATATAATGTAACAAAACTTGTTGACAGAGATAGTTACCGATCACTTGGCTTAATCGGTTCACCATCTTTGAACCATTCCAATGGAGCACCTGGGTCCATCATCTCTACCTCAAACACCACATTCTCTCTTTCTAAAGCATTAGTGTCCTTCATTTTCTTGTTGAATTTATTGATTGCTGGAATGCATTAAACATTTGTGTCAAACGTTATTGTTATCTCATTAATTCCGGATAACAATGAATAATGTTGACAATTACGTTCAACAAGAAGTTCTCCATAAGTTTGCCCATCATTTGTTCTACACGAATATTCCGATCCATCTACAAGTCTTGCGTTCTTGAACACCAGCTTTCGCTTTCGTCCTTCTGCTATTACCTCCACCCTAAAAATTAAAACACATAATCAATAAATCGCATGAAAGGAATATCTACACTTATTAGTAGCGGTGTGAACCTAGTCATATGCTTTTCTGCTTTAATTCAATACCAACCTTTCATCAGGTTGAAATTCTTCGGTACCTTTGAACCACTTGACTGGCGCATCTCTGTCATCAACTTCACATTCAAGTGTCACCGGCTCTTTTTCCATGACTTTAATGCTTTTCAATCCTTTCGTGAATGTGAATAATTGCTCTGTGGAAACAAACAGATTTCGATTATAAATCATATATCAATATGATGACTTAATATTGAACTTCCCATAAAGAAATATTGACTAACCGATAACATAAACATCAGTCACTGTCTTGGCATCAGATTTTTCAATGCGACAAGAATATTCTCCAGAATCTTCCAATGAACACTGATTAATTTTAAGGCTACAGCGTCCAAGTGTGTCTTTGTCAATGTCATATTTGTCACTTTGCTGCAAAAACAAAGGAATTCAAATCAGATGCTCTAATATAATATGTCAGGGCTCGAAAAATATAGTTGAAATACAACCACATACATACCGCAAGTTTTTCTTTCCCTCTGTACCATCTCACAATTGCCTTATTGCTGGACACAACACATTCCAGAATAGCCTGTTTATGTGTGTACCCTTCAACTCTTTTTGGCAATTGTTTTGTGAAGGTGTAAATCGCATCAGGTTCTATAACAACAAAACGGGTTATTAACATTATTTATGCCCAAATGAAGCTGAAAAACAGTGTTAATACTACCTTGAACTGTGAGGAAAGCTGTACTCTGAACTCCCATACACTCAATTGTGTATTTTGCATAGTCATCCTTAGTAGGTTTTGCGATTTCCAGAGTGTGAGTGTCTCCTTCAAATTTGATATGGTACTTAGCTCCTTGGAAGAGTTCCTGGCGGTTCTTGAACCACTTGGGTTTAACGTTCGTTTTAGAGAAGACGGCTTCAAATTTCGCCTTCTTGTCCTTGCCTTCTTTCACAACTTGGTCAACCAGAGGTTTCAAGAAGCTTTCCGGTTTCTATAGGAATTTAGTTTTAGCAGAATTCAGTAATTCAAATCTACTTGGGCAAAATTCAACTGATATACCATTGTTGGAGAAAATCAGAGCCACATTTTGGTTCTTCCATTGTTATACATTTTATGATCTTATCACATAATTGAAAAGAAATTAATAATCCTATCATAGCATTCAATCAATGCACTAATGTTTTGAAATGTAAATGCAATGATTGTCAGTGAACATTGATCAATGACTTTAGTTATTCTAAACATGAAACTTGTCTTAACCAATTTGCAGCACTGATTTTCTCTGAAATGGGAATGCAAATGAAGATATATTAAGCAAGCTGAAGGATGAAAAATGGCCAGGATTCCATGTGCTTGGAGAACATAACAATGACACCTATGTACAACAGGAAAGACAGGGAAAGCGAAACAGGATACAAGAAAATTTGACATATTGAACGCCATCTATTGGAAACATGGAAGAAAAATTACAACCAATACAGCCAACAGAATTCAAGCCAAAGTGCAACACAATACAACACAACACAACACCATTGGAATACCTGCAAATTTGATAACATAATTAATATTAAATACAACACAATTTCACAATACAATTAATATGTGTGAACGTCCTGCAAGAACTTGCTATGTCCCGTTGCTGATTTTCATATCTGTACAAAGAAAAATCTTTGTGAAAACCACATTGAGGGGCATGATTAGTACACAGCTAAGTTCTTGCAGCAAGGACACAAAGCTTTAACATGCAACCAATCATTTTGCCAGCAATGCAAAAACATATACAAACAACAGTCATTTTACAAACATCAACATAAATATGTAATACAAACATAAATAAAACAAATTTCACCATGCTTCCATAGCCCAATGAAAGATTTACGAATAACAATAATATTCACCACATACATACAAACCCAAACATAAAATATAACATGGATAAGCAAATTGGAGTAATTTTATATTTAGAATACTACTGCATGTAATTTCCATTCGGGGACCATCCATAAATGATATGTAATAAATATTCAGCATGTTAGATAAAAATTCAGACTGAAGTGGAGCTGTATAGCATTTGGGCAACTTCAAAAATTTTATTCAACATGCTGACTTTATTACGCAATGTGTGAGTCTTTATAAATTTGTGCTATAATGGAATACTAATAACGAAATAAAATACATGTTAATTTATAGTTTAATTAAAACATAATGTTGAGTTCCGAATCGATCTGGTAGTTTAATTGATTTATAACAATCGTTATTGAAAAGTCAGAATAATATATCATAAGTAGTATTGTGATAATCATATTTCCATTTCAATGAGAAATTAAATCACATATGGATGTTCCATATATCCACACTTCCCTGAAATATTTCTCACACACCTCTTAATTCACAGCGCTTTTTGGAGCGCCGCCTGGTATAAAAAATGAGAAACATTTATGAGGAAATGTTGGATATATAGCTAAATGAAGTTTCATTTAAAGTTAAAATTGTATATATTTCGAAATGTACCAATTTGCTCGGATTGAGATGGCGTCTCAACTTTACTTTTTGGTGGATTTTCCAAGCAGGAAAGGAAAAAAATTGTAACAAAAAAAGAAACAAAAAAGCGGGTATGGCAGCCGAAAAATGATGAAATGGCGCTAAATTTGAAAGTTAATATTTGTTCCTCGCGAACCTCCCGATGTCTGATGACTTTTTGCAGAACAGGCCAGTCAGGTATAATGTCGGCTAAAGATGCATTTCGACGAGCGTCTACTGAGTCTCTTCTTCCTAACTATGACACCAACACAGTGACCACAATCACATATCCCACATCATTTAACACACAAACTATACGCAAAAAAATACAGCCCCTTCTTACTGTTACAATTTTAACAATTATCACCCTAAACAACATGAAATGAAATGATATGGACAACGTTTAACAAGAAACAGGGACTTGGTGACAATTTACAATTTACAAACAGCAATGGAAGGACGTGGTAATATAAATTTTGAAAATATAATTTTCCCATGTTTATATAGGGACGCATTGAAGCTCACCCCCCAAGTGCGATAGCCAATCGCAGCATCACACCTGTTTGACTAATAGAAAATATCTCCAAAATCATGCAGGATTTCGTTTTCTGTCTATTGACTCCCTAATCCAAATACAAAGAAAATAAATTTCAAAAGTACAATAAATAATTGGTCAATAAATGTATACTAGGTAACATTTTATAAATTCACTCCATTTTCCGTACGATGCGTCGAGATCTCATGTGACATCATTTATTGATGTCCCCCAGTGAAAAGACCAACCCTTGGACCAACTTTATTCATAGTCATAATCACTACTTTAACAGTTATCAATGCAGTTATTCGATCTCAATTCTCATAACAGGCAATATTTTTGTTCCACCCTGTAAAATTTGTTAGCATAAATGAATTGCGTTGATCTTATATTTCCATTTTGCATTTATTTGTATTTATAACAATGCTAATTAGAATTATAGTAAAAGTGAGAAGGCGATTGGCTATCGGACAGCGGCAGCATTACAACAAATGAACGAATCACGTTTCATCGCCACACCTCCAGCCATTCATGGTCGACTTTCTGCAGAGTGGGCCAATCGGGAATAAGTTCGGCGAGGGAAGGCCGTCTTTGAGGCGTTCGAGGCTCTGCGCTCCCTTCCTACAGATTATTATCATCGTCCAATAGGTATATGGGACAAACTTTTCACGAATCACACACACAACACACATGGCACATCTACAACACACACATTCATCCTATACAAACTCCGCCTAAACTCAACTTCTGCCGCAATACACGCAATCAACCTCGCTTAACCGAACTTTTCTCATTGCCTGCGCTATATACACAAGTTAATTAACTAAAATTAAAACAATGCATATACAAAATATTAATTAAAGGAGAACAGACATGGTTTTGGAGCATACCCTGATAATCGCCTTTTTCAGTAGTTATTGAGTCCCTTATAACACTGGCTAAAGCAGAAATCGAT